>JALPCE010000088.1:0-76719 GCA_026538705.1 Aureobasidium sp. GC_Fusr_1 | reverse complement strand
TTCGTTACTCCGTTTCCGGTATGCTAAGATATCTTCCTATATAGAAGCCTACGCCCCGTAAGGGGAACGCCGGCTTAGCACGAGGATCATAGTCGATAGGGTCGCCCTAGCGGCTTCCTGTTACACTATGCTCTTCTTCTTAATTCTTAAAGCTGCACCTATAATAAACCATCCTAATAGTAGTAATATAGACTCTTCGCCTCGTAAAATCTAAATAGAGATTAATTTATAAATCTTAAACGCGCTCTTTTGTTTAATAGCTTAGGGATTAGCACTAGGAGACATAAAAAGCTATTATCTAACTTTATACCTACTATAAAAACGACCATTCGTAGATGCTAGACCCGCTATCGCATAATTAGTTCTAATATACGATGTTAAGCATTAAGTCTTCCGAAAACCGAACGAATAGTTGCATGTTATGCTCTCTATAGCTAGAGTTACCTCTAATACACCTACTAGATCTTAGAGCATCTAGTAAGAAGAGGAGATAATAGAAGTTACCGCTATAGTAGAATATAGTCTTAGCTACCTCGCGTATTGTTTACTAGTCTAGGCTCTAGCTTTGTTAAAGCTTTAAACGCCTACTCTAACTTCTTAATTATCGACTTTATAGCGCTTATTAATTAGCCTTACCGTACGCGCGCTCTTAGGCTTAACTACTTAGCCTTCGAACGGTAGGTGTAACTACGATTTTAATATGTAAATACGTAGGATGTTTCGTTCTCTCTTCTACCTTTCTACTATTAGTATAAACACTATAACATTACTATAATGGTCTAATTATCGCCCTAACCTAGCGCCTTACCTAGATAAGCTTCTCTACTATTATAGATAAGACGCATACGCGTAGCTTTAGTTAGCACTACGAATAAAATTCTAAGCTATAATCCGTAGCTAGGCATATAGATAGCGACTAGAATAGCTATTACATTTGCGCTAAACCTTATAGACTTGCGGCAGAATAACATCGACTTCGACGTAGACGGTTATCTTATAACGAGGCTTATATACCTAAAACCTAGCGACTATAAGCGAGTAACGACATTACTAAACGTCTTACCTATGCCGTTAACCACCATACTAAGTAATGCCGATAACAAGTTATTAGAGCCATTAGTATAGAGCTTTAGCCACTCGATAACCGAGCTAGAGATACCTAAAACGTGGAAGCAAACCATTGTCACCGGCCTCGTCGCCTTTTAGCGCTTCTTTAAAACTCTAACTGGATTCCTCATTACTTTATACGGCCTTAATGTTGTGGCTTAAGGCGCCATGCTCTTCTTCTTAATTCTTAAAGCTGCACCTGTGATGAACCATCCCGATGGTGGTGATGCAGACTCTTCGCCTCGCAAAATCTGAATAGAGATTGATTCACAAATCTTGAACGCGCTCTTCTGTTTAACAGCTTGGGGATTGGCACCATGGAGATTTAGAGACCTATGGTGGCTGTGTGTGTGGCGTTTCGGGGGCAAAACGGAGAGGAGCTTAAGAGCAATCAGAAGACTGGCAGCAAGGAACGTGAGCTGGTTCCGTCTGCAAGAGAGTGATTTGTTAGATCGTGAGGAAAATGGTGTAGACAGGGCATTGGTACGGCGCAAGACCTTCTCAGGAGAACGAGCTCCTGCTACTGCGCCTTGGAAGATGGACTTTGTGGTATGGATGATGGTGTTGAACACACTCTTCCAAGTCGGGATGGCCTACATGATGTGGAGGTACAATCGAATCAACCGTCCAACCTGGGGATCGGGTCTGTTTATTGGTCTTGGATGTGCAGTCAGCATGTTCGGAGGCTTGATGTGCTGGTGGGAGGGAAGGAAAATAAAGAAGATCGAGGGACCAAAAGTCGTGAACGACAAGGAATGTGCCGAGGCTTGAGAATATTGCTAGAGTTTCACCTACTTGGTTCGAAACCATTACTCCGCTTCTTATGCTTTCCGTGTGCCAAAGACTGTCACACGTAGCTATAGGAATGCTTCGGTGGTACGGAAGCGGTATTCATGAGGAGAACACCATTCCACGCTAGCTCCATGCCCACACTCCTCGCACCCAAGTGACTGTGTATTTCGATAGCTTCTCGTTTCACTATGCCTTATGGGGGAGAGGATCAATGTAATTTGTGACAATCCCTAGCACACGAGGAGGATATGAATGCCTATTGAGGCCTGTCGTCCGGCTTCCCGGTCCGGTCAAACGAAGAGTGCATCTGAGTATGTCCACGTGCGTGCACATCATGCTTGTACGTTGACACCTCGTCTTCGAGGCTGGTATTCAGGCTCATGAGCAACAAGCCATAGCCTCGGATACCCTGCTTCTTTGTCTTCATGGAGTCACATAGCCTGCATGTCCTCACACGCAAACTTTCAATATCAGTTCTAGACCACTTCGCTTGGATGTAGACATTCGGAAGTACAAGCGATCCCAAGGTCTTTTTATCCATTCATTGACGTGTTCAGTTGGTGGTCGACATTGTTATAAAGGTTCATCGAAGCGCAGGTAAGTAGCTCTGAGAAATCACCGTCTTGTCTATACCTTGCAAAGATGATCCCCGCTCTTCTGCTTGCATTCGTTCCATCCGCACTTGGCATCTCCGTATGGGGACAGTGCGGAGGTCAAAACTGGTCTGGTAGTGGCACTTGCGACTCGGGCTTATCCTGCTCAAGTGTCAACCCTTGTAAGAGGCGAAACGATCCAGATTGTCACGATCAGAAGTTGATTATCCTATAGACTACTATCAATGTGTCACTGGCACAGCTGCACCGACTACAACCTCGACGAAGCCGGTCACGACCTCTGCCAGACCTACCACTGCAACTTCTGGTGCAGGTACTACACTCATTACGTCTCGCACGGCTACTGGCACTTCACCCACAACCTCGGCTGCAGGCTCGACTGGTAGTGCCGGCAACATCTTCGCTGGTAGACAGGTCTACACGAACCCCTTTTACGCCTCTGAGATTGCTGCTGCAATCTCGGCTCTTCCCAGCAGTCTGAGAGCAAAGGCTAGCGCTGTTGCGAAGACCGGGAACCTTTGTTTGGCTGCAAGTCTTGCCATCAAAGCACATGCTCGACTCATGCTGACAATACTAGTGACACCGCTGCCAAAGTTCCTACGATGGACACATACCTGGCTGACATTGCGAAGCAGAATGCTGCTGGTGCCAGTCCCGAGATCATTGGTGCATTCGTCGTCTACGATCTGCCCAATCGTGATTGTGCCGCCATAACCTCGAACGGAGAGCTGACTGTTGCAAACGATGGTCTTACCAAGTACAAGGCATACGTTAACTCCATTGCTGCCATCGTCAAGAAGTACTCTTCGACCAAAATTGCTCTTGTCATTGAGCCCGACAGTCTCGGTAACCTGGTGACCAACTCGAACGTTGCCAAATGCCAGGAGGCTCACGATGCTTACATCAGTATGTCTGGCCGAAAGTACAACGTTGATACAATGCTAATTCAAGTAGGTGGTGTCGAATATGCAATCAAGACTTTGAATGTCCCCAACGTTGCAATGTACCTAGATGGAGGACACGGAGGATGGCTTGGATTGCCTGCCAACATTGGCCCAGCTGCCGATTTCTTCGCAAGCATCTACACAGCCGCTGGCAAGCCCACAGCTCTCCGAGGAATTGCCACCGATGTTTCCAACTACAACCTCTACCAGCTTGCCACAGCTCCTCCTTACACACAGAGCAACCCTAGTATGTGCCAACCCATTTTGGTTTCTATACAGAATATGCTAACCCTCCCCCTTCCAGACTTCGACGAACAGCGTTACGTCAATGCTCTTGCCCCTCTCTTGACAGCTCAGGGCTTCCCGGCACACTTCATCATTGACCAAGGCCGTTCAGGTGTTCAGCCTACATCTCAACTGCAGCAAGGAGATTGGTACAATGTCATCAACACTGGATTCGGTACTCGCCCAACCGCAAACACTGGTGACCCACTGGTCGACGCTATCGTCTGGGTCAAGCCCGGCGGTGAATCTGATGGAACTTCCGACTCGTCTTCTGCCAGATACGATGCCCACTGTGGATACGCCGATGCTCTGAAGCCTGCCCCTGAAGCTGGCACTTGGTTCCAAGCATACTTCCAGCAGTTGCTCCAGAACGTCAACCCCGCCTTGTGATTATAGATTCAGTGATGAATCTGGAGGTAGGCGGGGAAGAGGGTTGCTGAGCCCCTATCGATTGAGAATATGAACTCTTCAACACGGTCGCTTGATATTGCATCTTTGCTTTTCTGAAGTTCACGCGATTACCTTCTTACATTCGTTCTCTTGTTCCCACTCCTTGATAGTCTGCTTTTGACCAATTGAATTCATCCCCATGTTCATCCTGAATTAATTTTGGAATACGCGTGAAGAATGTGACGAGATTTTTGCAATCAAATCATGCCCTCTCGTCTCATCACATGGCAATGAACTTCATCGCGTTGTACGACGTCTTGCCGGAACAAGATACAGCCACTGAACGTGTTCAATATCAACCAACATATAGCGACGTTTTGGGACAATGATGGTGCATCGTGACGGTCAACATTTATTTCTACAGCTCGATATTCTTCCAGGCGAGAATTTTTCTCTCCTCATGCAGGTTCAAGGCGTAGTCTGGAACGATCGACGACGTCTGTCAGGTACCCATCACAATACCCCGCCCTTGTTAGATTAAACATTGTTCTTGTTATGCAATGCAAGACTTCGCATGACTCTACGGGTACGGCCGCATGGGCATGATGACAGACGAGACGCAGCCACGTTTCATCAGTAGCTGATCATGTCAGGCTGTGACTTCCCTTCAAATGAAAGGTTGAAGATTTCGTCTGTCCAGTCGACTATTGGCGGAGATTAAGGATACGGAATAGACCGTCAAAGTAGGAGCACTTTTTTGATCGACCGGAAAATTCTTGGAATCATAGTTGGAGGCCAATAACGTCCTAGAGCAGACCATGCTGGTGGTGGGCAGTAATAGACTGCAGGGACAATGCTAATGGCGAGCCGGCCCGCTCATCCTCTCGAGAGGGATTGCCTAGAACGTCTCAGCCATGGAAAAGTATGGTTCCAAGCGAGACTCTTGCTGGGTGTTAAGCCCGTAAGCTATAGTTTAGAATCGCATGGTCAATGTGGAATTGGTCGTCCATAGCGCCTGCCTTCCCTACTGATCACCTCTCGGCCAGTCGGGCCGGAATACGCTGTATGTCAGCTTTTCAATCTCAAGAGACTGGGTCGATATGAAGTCGAAGAGAGCAAGGTACATCCGGACAATTTCTCCAAGTATATGTGCTCGGAGCTTGCTTCCACTGCATCCCTAGATGATTGGATCTGGGGTGCATGTGTGCGGGGCGGGACGCAAACGAGGGGAAGCTTATGCAAGGCCTTAATTTCACCACCTTCCCTGAACCTCTCGCAGCCGAAACGGTTAAATCCTCGAATAGATTGATCTGATGCTATACTAACCAGTAACCCTAGTCACCTGGTCTCTTTTGCTTCCTCTGCCCTCGAATCTTGCAAGCGAGCACACATACGGACGGGAACATGCAGGTATGCAAGTATGCTGATGGGGAATTTTGGGCGACGAGACGCCCATCTTTGCTTCGACTGGACGACTGCCAGCAGAGAGCTTGTAAGAGCATGGCAGAATGCTTCCCTCGGGTAGACAGAAAGCGATACGATGCTCGTCCAGCGGTCAAGTCAGCAACAACAGCAACATCGAATATAAATACGGCAAATCCACCGCCATGAAACATCCAGATCAAACATCTTCTCAGCTCTCTTCTTTCTACCATCAAATTCTCTTGTTTCAATCACGATGATTTCTGCCTCTACTTTGGCAGCCCTTCTGGCTTTGGGCCATGGTGTTCTCGGACAGCAGGCTGGCACCTCGACTGCTGAGAACCACCCTCCCATGAGCTACCAGAAGTGTACCTCTGGAGGGCAATGCACCACTGTCAACACCAACATTGTGCTCGATGCCAATTGGCGTTGGTTGCACACAACCAGCGGGTACACCAACTGCTACACTGGCAACAAGTTTGATGCCAGTCTGTGCCCAAACAACGTGCAATGTGCCGCCAACTGCGCTCTTGATGGAGCAGGTAAGCAATGATCAGATATCTTCCGTGAAGGACACATTCTGATCATACCTTTTGTGTTTAGACTACTCTGGCACCTACGGTATTCAAGCCAGCGGCAACTCTGTCAGCTTGAAGCTCAAACAGGGTAACAATGTTGGATCTCGTGTCTATCTGATCAACGACAACAAGTACGAGTTGTTCAAGCTGAAGAACCAGGAGTTCACATTTGATGTTGATGTTTCGGGTCTTGGTGAGTGTACTCTGGTCAAGGATATAGCGGATCATGAGTTGACCAATCTACTAGGTTGTGGTATCAACGGTGCCTTGTACTTTGTCAAGATGGACGCCGATGGTGGTCTTGCCAAGTACCCTACCAACAAGGCTGGAGCCGCTTACGGAACAGGTTACTGTGATGCTCAGTGCCCTAGAGATCTCAAGTTCATTGCCGGCAAGGTGAGAAGATGTCTCTCGATTTTCTTCAACCACCACGCTGACTTGGTGTGCAGGCAAACGTTGAGGGATGGACTCCATCAAGTGGAGACCCCAACTCTGGAATCGGAAACACTGGCTCATGCTGTGCTGAGATGGACATCTGGGAGGCTGTAAGAAACGTAATTTCATCCTTGGCTGAACATCTTACTGACCAACTTCGTTCAGAACTCGATCTCCACCGCCCTTACTCCTCACCCTTGCTCGACCAACGGTCCTTGCACTGGCAACACCACTTGTGGTACTGGCGAGTCTCGCTACGACGGCTACTGCGACAAGGACGGTTGTGATCTTAACCCTTACAGATGGGGAGCAACAAACTTCTTCGGCCCTGGCAAGACTGTCGACTCCACCAAGCCCATGACTGTTGTCACTCAGGTAAGTTCAAGACAATCCCATACTACCATTCGCTAATGCTTTGGTCACCAGTTCATCACTGCGGACAACACTGCTACCGGTACTCTCAGCGCCATCCGCCGCCTCTACGTCCAGAACGGCAAAGTCATCCAGGAGGCCAACACTAACGTTGCTGGTATTACCCAGACCAACCAGATCACCGACAACTTCTGCAAGCAGCAAAAGGCCGTCACAGGTGACCCTGACTCATTCTCCCAGAAGGGCGGTCTTGCTGGTTTCGGCAAAGATCTCGATGCCGGTATGGCTCTTGTCTTCAGCGTTTGGGACGACTACGATGCCAACATGCTCTGGCTCGACTCTACCTACCCCGTTGGCTCTAACAAGGTCGGCGCTGCTCGTGGCACCTGCGCTAGCACTTCTGGCAAGCCCAAGGATGTTGAGTCTCAACAGGGCAATGCTGCTGTCAAGTTCAGCAACGTCAAGTTTGGCGCCATCGGCTCTACCTACAAGGCTCAGTGAAGGGCAGGACCTTTTACTGAAGATTACCGAGCAAGACGGGCTCTCAACTCCCGGCTGATATGAGAAAGCAACAACTCCCTGCATTCGTTTAGGAATGGTGTGTCTGTGACGATACATACCTTTCATGTCATTCGTTTATGTAGCCTTTGGTGTGGATATACAGAAATGAGAATATCAGTGTCTCCAATCAGGATGCAAAACATTGCGAGTTTTTGGTGATGTCAGAAACGCGAAGACGACATGATCAGCCATGGCAAGGAGAAAGTGATCATGTTGTCGACTCAGAATAGTTGTGAGAGGAAGACGTTTCCTGTCTCTTTGGTGCTCCCGAAAACTGCTGTGGAGATGCATAGCTATATCTGGCACTAGCATGACGACCAAATAGAGTAAGGTGACCGTAGTCGCATTCACTGGACAGCTTGTAGACGGCAAGACATTCGTGTGTGTCATGGTCAGTTCTGGAAGTAGACTGTCATGGTGTCGGCGAGGAGACGGAGATGCAGCTTCGCGCGGCAACTTCCATTGGCAGGCCGCAATTCACCTCCGTCGCATCTTTTTACCATCACATACCATCAAGACAATATGGGCTGGTTCTGGGGAAACAATAGCAACAGCGAAAGCAAAGATGCGCTAAACAACCTGGACCCGTCGCTGCGAGAATTCCTGGACAAGGAGTCCAAGACGCGCCAACAGCAACAACAGCAACAACCTACACAACTACCACAAGACGCTCCTTCATATCGCTCACAAATCGGCATCGCCGAAGATCCGTCATCACAACCCGCACAACCTCAGACAAACGAGAATGCAGCACCGCCGCAATCACTCTACCAAGATGGCAGATACGCCCACCTGTGGAAAAATTACCGCTCGCAAGAACAAATCGAGCAGGCCGGACGCAGCGAGAGCGAACAACTAGCCGACGTCATTGACACATACAACGACCGCAAAGCACGAGTCGCGCGAGCGGCACTCGAGAACTGCGCCTTGGAGCAATGGGCCGAGCACGAATGTTTCGAAAGCGGCGGCATCAAGGCGAAACTCTACCTCTGCAAGGAACCCACCCGCGCACTCAACCGCTGCTACACCATGCAAGCTCGCTTTCTCAAGGCATTGGGATACATGAGCATGCAACGCACAGCCGATGAGGAAGAGCGCATCCAAATGCACGCAGACAAACTCTACCATGAAATGCTGGATCGCGAAAAGGCTATGAAAGAGGCCGAAGAGAGGAAGTTGCCCACACCAGAGTTTAAGCCACTCATCACAAGCACATCGACGACGGAAGCCTTGGGTGCCCAACAACAAGCTGTACAGCCACAAGTGACAAAAGAAGGGTTGGACATGTATACAGGAGAGAAGCGCAAGGCTATTGAGCAGTCTCTAGCAGACAAGAAGGGTTCAGAGCGTGAGCTTGAGATTGAGCTCATGGCTGCCGAAGCAAGAGCCAATGCAGAATATGCGGCTGTCGTGCATGAGCATTATGAGGCAGAGAAGAAGATTCGAGAAAGCAGGAGAGAACGTGGTAGAGAGACTGTCGGTGATACCATCAAGAGAGCTTGGGGTTGGGATTCGAAGTAGATGTGACAATAATCAACCATCTTTAACAACATCTTCATGGTCGCAGATTATTAGTGCATATTGTTCAAATGTCGCTGCTGCGTAAATATGCATAATCACATGCTGAACATCAACCTTGCAAACGCCGCAAACGCCGAAGGAAAGTGCAGATGCGTCCAAGCTCTTGCTCAATTTGTGCACGCGATAACGAGACCAAAAAAGTACATCAAAGTGTTGTCTCGACTATCCAGTGCTCGACATGGTGTTGTCCAGGAGCCTCTTGGAGCTGTTCTCGCGCCGGCCGACGTGGTCGATATCTGCTTTTCGCTGTCCTGCCAGGGGCACCAGAAACATTGCGACCAACAGATTGGCATGCCTACCGCGTACACCTCTGTTCGATGCCATCAAGTCGCATGAACCAGAGAGCACAGCAGTGATACACTCTCTGTCTGGTCGTCAATTCAGCTATGGGTCGCTCTTGAGAGATGTCGCGATTGCCAAACAACGACTCGCCGACGATGCCGGTAGAAATGCTGAAGCTTTGCAAGGCGAGCGCATCGCTTTCTTGGTCGAGAATAGCTATGACTATGTAGGTGCGCATCGCTCTTGTCTCCTTGTCTTTTTGTTTCTGTTCTTTTCCTTTGCTCTTCCTTGCTGTTCGGAATGGGTGAAATGCAAGTACTGAGGTATGTGGTCAACAGTGACGCTACTCGCCATTCTAGGTACCAATGCCATTGCCGTACCGCTCTCGCCTGCCTTTCCATCTGGGGAGTTGAGATATATTCTCGATCAGAGTGGTGCCCTCATGCTGGCCACGTCTTCCAAGTTTGCGACCAAGGCCGATGATGTTCTGGATGGCCAGCTGGAGAAGAAGCCTATTCTGTCACGCTGGGAAAAGATTGTCGAAAGCAGCAAGATCAAGGAAGAGGTAGTTCTCGAGGACATGAAAGAGGACATGGGTGGAATGATGTTGTACACCAGCGGCACAACGAACAGACCTGTGAGTCTCGTCAATCATCACGGACAACACAAAGCCCTGACAAGCAACAGAAAGGAGTTCTCCTTCCACAATCCACTCTCATGGCTCAGGCAAAGTCACTCTCCCAAGCATGGCACTACTCGCCGGCCGATCACTTCCTACACGTTCTGCCTCTTCATCACATCCACGGCACAGTCAACGCCCTCTTAACACCACTGCTCGCCGGTAGTACCATCGAGTTCCTCTTCCCATTTACCGTCGACTTGGTTTGGTCACGTCTCGCCGCGCCATTCCTTGCAACCACATTCGAGCAGAACAAGAAGCCCATTACCTTCTTCACCGTCGTACCTACAATCTACAACAGACTGCTGCAATCACATAACACCCTCAGTCCGGAGATGCAAAAGGAAACAAAAGAAGCACTAGATCCAAAAAACATGCGTCTGAACATCAGTGGCTCGGCAGCTTTGCCCACACCTACAAAACAGGCTTGGACAGATTTGAGCAATGGAAATGTACTGCTCGAACGTTATGGCATGACCGAGGTCGGCATGGCACTTTCTTGCGGTCTGGCGAACGAAGACCGAATAGATGGAAGTGTGGGCTGGCCGCTTCCCTCTGTTGAAGCCCGTCTGGCCGATCTCGATACAAAAGCCATTATTCAGCCTGGTGAAGAACTCGATGGGGATGGCAAAGAGCGAAGCGGTGAGATTCAGTTGCGTGGACCTACCATCTTTAAGGAGTACTGGAACAATCCTACAGCGACAGCAAAAGAGTTTACAGAAGACGGCTTCTTCAAGACTGGTGATGTAGCCGTGCGGAGGAACGTTCAGTCTGCTGGTAAGGGAGTATCAGGAGACTGGGCACAGGGACCTATGTACTTCATCCTCGGTCGTCTCTCCGCCGACATTATCAAAGTTGGTGGTGAGAAGGTATCCGCACTGGAAGTAGAAAGGGAAATGCTATCTCTTCCTGCAATCTCCGAATGTGCAGTGGTGGGTCTACCATCCGAGACTTGGGGTCAAAAAGTTGCTGCCGTGCTTGTGTTGAGCGAAGAAGGCAAGACTGCTGGTAAAGGTGGAAAGCAATTCGCAGCCATGGATTTGAGGAGAGGGTTGAAGGATAAAATGGCTGCGTTCAAGATCCCTCAGGAGTTAAAGGTGGTTGAGAGTATTCCTCGGAATGCCATGGGCAAGAGTAAGTTTTTGTCGTTGATTCTTACAAACAGAAAGAACGTTCTTGCTAATTTGGTATTTGCAGTCAATAAGAAACAGCTGGTCATTCAGGTGTTTGGCGATCAAAAGTAGGCAAGGCGCTCTGCAGCCCTGCGGAACGCGACTTCCTGTCTTCTTCAAGTGAGATTGGCAAGGGCATAAAAGTCTTTGTTTGCATTTCATCGCATGAATAAGTCATCCCCCTGGATAGAAACGCCCCGTCCACGATCTCTTTCTCTCTGTATTATACATTCTCCGCCGTCGTCGTCATTGCTTCGTATCTCTCATTACCTGTCATGCCCCTGTATCGTTCTGGTAAAGGTGTGAACTACCCTCAGCTCAAACCTCAACGCCCTCGCCAAAGACCTCGTTCTTGACCAACTCATACGCAGTCAATCCCTCGTCCTCTCCAGAATCAATGTTCATACCCAAAGGCTCCTCATCATCCTCATCATCGACCTCCTCCTTCTTGACTTCAGCAGCGAGTTTGTCAGCAGCATATCTGGCTCTGCCGGCAGCAATGGCCTTTGCATTGTGCACATCTTCTTCAGTCTCTGGGGTGCTGATGACGGGTTTCTTGGTCTTTGAAGCTCTGGCCTTGGATTTCTTCTTTGGGCGTGCAGTGGCCTCTTCTTCATTGTCGGAGTTGCGGGTAGGAGAGGAGCTGGCGAGGGTGGTGGAGGACGAGTCCGAAGGGGAAGAGAGCTGTTTGCGTTTTCTGGATTTGGTGGCGGTGGGTTTCTTGGTGGTGACGGGGGTGGCTGGAAGGTTGATTAGAAGTGATTATGGGAAAGAAGAATGGGAGGGTAAAGAAGTTGTGAGTGTTGATTAGGGAAAGTGCGATGTAAACACAAAACAAACTCACCGTTTTCTTCGTCGGCGTTGTCGTTCATGGCACGCATTCTCTTCTTGGTCTCTTGGAAGCAGGCACGAGCGGATTGGGCATTCTTGTAGCCGACCTTGGCGGCGAGTTTGTCCCAGTCGATCTGTGTGAAAGGTGGTATGGTCAATTTGTCCGTCTCGAAGAGATATTTGGTTGTGGAAAGTGAGGAGACAGGAGTTGGCAATGGAAATGTATTGTAGAACAGTCGCGCCGGGGATCAAGGTGAGTATAATGAGTAATATACTATGTTTCTTACATCAGGAGGACTCTTCTGACATTGGAAGGCGGTTGCGAGGACCTCGACGTCGCGCTGGGTAAGGGTAGATTTGGGTGGCATGTTGTGGTTGATAGAGGATGTTTGGATGAGAATGTAAGAAGTAATGATGGATGTGGGAAGAAGAAGGATGGAGAGAAGAGATGAGTTGGCAGATATAAGGATAGAGAAGGAGTTGTGAGGTGAGAGTGCAGATGTTGAGACGTGAAAGTGAAATTATCACTGCGAGAGAAGAGTTGTGAGTAAAGATTGGTGAAGAAGGATAACAACAGCGAGAGACTTCAAGTATGTGGCTCTACCTAACGCTAGCTATCGAGATCCGTGATGTATTGACGAGTTGCAGTGCATCCAGTGGAATCTTTCAGACATGTACCTACAGTGCTCAAATTCATGTTCTCACCCCAAGAAGTCAAAGCTCAGCCTGCTATAGAAAGGCATAAAGTCTTTGGTATCAGGGTTGTTGCCAGAGAGAGCATCGAAAACTAGGCCACCTCTCCAAGAATTGTTCTTGTCCTTTGCAACCAATTTCTTCATTCCGTCTGGTTTTTGATGATTTGTACCCAGGCCGTACACCTATCTCGTCCAGTGGTATGCGTTGCAGCAAAATCACTTCCTCGTGAATGATCAGCGAGACTCGGACCAGTAGATTGAACATGAGAGAAAGTGACAAGGCAACAATATGGGGTTCTCGCCGCTGTCAGCATCTAAATTACACGAGTATGGACTTATCAGTTTCCACGAAGCATAATGCATCCGCGAAACTCGGTCAAGTGACACAAGAGATGTGGAGTATCACAGAAAGCACGAGCAAATATGATAGCGGACGTTTGTTGTGTATCAGATAACTTCCAGGATAAACAGATATAACGCGTAGAAAGGCTGGGAAGATTGATTCGTGGTGTTGCAGAAGAGACAAACAAGCACTCCAAAGAGATTCTGCACGAGAAGAAGGAAAAGAAACATCTCATTCGCGGTCTTTGAAACTCAGCATTATGATAGTGAGATGGCCTGAGGGGGCTGAGGATAGATATCCAACTCCAGGGCACACAGCATTCATATCCTACGCGTACCCATCTGCAGTATACCTTATCCCGCGTAGGAGAACCACAACCAAGTCAAAAGCTCACTGAAGAAGTGAAGACTTTGGATGTGTCAATCACACGGCGATTGGAACACACGAGTCACATCGCGAAATCATGCACTGCACTGTATTGCAATGTTTTGACTGCTGTACCATCGATTTGAATTTTGATGTTTCTCCCCATCATGTTCTCGCAATCCGCAATCCAGCTAGTGTCTAAAGCAAGATGCGCTGTTTGCAATGACCATATTGCCAAAACGACGCTTTTGTTTGTACATTGCTCAAAGCCAGAGCAGAAGCAGAGCAAGACAGCAAATACCTAGACCTCTTCGAAGTCATCGTCGGCAGCCTCGTTCTTGACCTTGACATAGCCATCGTCCTCCTCTTCTTCCTTCTTCTCCTCGTCTCCAGCGTCGGAGTTGGCAGTCTTCTTGCCCTTGCCCTTGCCCTTAGCCTTGGGCTTGGGGGTCTTGGGCTTCTTGGAAGGGGTGAAGACATCCTCGTCATCCGATCCGTTGTCGCCGGTGGGCAGGGCAACAGGGGGAGGGCGCTTCTTGCCAGACTTGGTGGCGGAGGGCTTGACGGGAGTGGCCTTGACAGCGGTGGACTCGTGAGCGTAGAGCTTCTTCTTGAGGGCGGCCCAGGCGTTGCGAGCGGAGCCAACAGCAAGACCAGAGAGCTGAGCGAACTGCGAGAGGGCTTATCAATGATAGGTCATAGAAGAATTATCAAAGAGATCTACCTTTTCCATGTCCAACTGTGATGATCATATCAGCATTGCATTTATGCCAAAGTGGTAAGGAATAAATTACCTTAGGCTCGCCTTCGAAAGACTGACAAGCAGCGGCCATGAGCTTCTGCTCGCGTTCGGTGAAGGTGGCCATCTTTTGGTAGAGTGTCAGTTTTCGTAGTGTGGTGACTGTGAATGATTCATGTTACCTTTGATGAAGTTGGCAAAGATCTTTTGTTGAAGATGGATGATGGGCACTTCTATGTTTGCGGAAGAGTGCAAATGCGAATGCGGATGTGTGGTGTGGTAGTGGGAGAGAAAGCAGGATGAACAAGATGTGTGTTGGATGAAGAAGCGAAAGCTGCACAGTGGAAGTGACACCACCTGCGTTTGTTGTCGAAGACACGATTACAAGTGAGAGACAACGTTGTGGCATCAACTATGATCGTGTGGCTTCGCTGTCGAGGGCGACGAGACGTCTACTGTGTCGTCGATCGTTGTGGTCGTCCGATTGTTCATTTATACTTACGCCATTCTGAAGTTGAGCCAGGACAACAGCATCGTATTGAGACAGCCATCATAGTGTTACATTTCTTGACATATCATTCGATGTCGCACAGAGGCTTCTCAATGATAGATACAACTCGAGACACAGGCCGTATCGAAGGCAACTGGAACAAGATCACACCAAGAACACGAGAAATGATTTAGCACTCAAGACACACAAGGAGTAGAGATGTATAGAAGAGTCAAAAGCCTGTATTCTCATTACTGGCAGGTGCAATGCTGGTCACATTTCTCACAGCGATGCATCGGCGGGTGCGAATGTGGAATGACCAGAGCAGCAGTGACTTCCTTGTCTCAAGTCTAGCTTCAAACAGAATTGCCTTGACCAGAATGGTGAGAGGTGTACTGAACATCCCGTATCGACGTAAGTGGTGCGAGGCCAGTATTCGTTTCCCCTAGTTGATTGATTCTTCGTCTTCCTCGTATTGCCGCTTCCTTGCGCTCTTTCTGGACTTCGCCAATTCAGCTTTTGAGCGACGAGCATTGGCTCTCTTTGCTCTTTGCTCAAGGTCCTTTCCTCTAGATCCAGTATGCCGGAGCACAGGCTGTAGAAACCCGTCAGTGTGTACACCACCCACCATATAGCCATCGCTATCTTCGTCAGAACTATTTGAGTTGTCAGAAGTAGCTTCTCCGTCTTGACCGGCGACATTGTTCAGCAGACGTTCAGGTGGGTTCTGAATACGCGGGTCGTACTTGTGGCCCCTTCTTATGTGGTCTAGTAAGCGGCTGACCTTGGGAAAGACATGCTCTGAGGCCGGACAGTGCGGACACTTGAACGGATCTGGAGGTTGCCAGCCTCGAGGATTGTGGGCCAACACGTGGTGTCGCTTCAAGACAGGGGCAATGTCTCCAGACTGAACCAACTGTTCTTCTAGCTTTGCGATTTGATCGTTGTCGTATTTGTGTGCCTTGCGCATATGTTCACGCCAGCGGAACCCCTGTTCAAGAGGTTGCATATTACGAAAGCAGTTAACAAAGGGGCACCGCCAGCTTGCTGTTTGGGCCGAGCGAGAGACCGGCGCGTGACTGACAGGTTCGGCCTCATCGGCGGAAGAATCATCATGTTCGGGCATGGTGTAGAGGTGCATGTCCTCTCCGAAGAGATCGCGGCATCGATGGCGAGCTCTTTTAATGACAGCAGGATCCCAGCCAGTCAAGCCCGCCATACCCAAAACCTCACTCCAGTCTCTCAAGCCTGGTTTGGGTGGGTTACGACGTTTCTTGCCGCTTGGAGAAGTAGTCTGGATGTCGGGTTCTGCTGATGATGCTCTGTTGCTGGGTGAGCGGGAGCGCCGTTTGGGAGTCTCTGGCTCATATGTCTCATCTTCTCCTGAATCGTCAAAGACCACAAGATCCGACGGACTGGACGGACGAGAGGCCGAACCGATGCGGCGACTGTGTCTGGTTCTTGTGACGGCCTGAGACCCAGATGGCTTATTAGAGCGTTTGTTCGAAGCTTTGGTGGACGGCTTTTTGGAGGTGGAACGCGAGCGAGAGTTCGATCGTGCAGAAGAGTCGGAGGTGTCGCCATCCCTTGCACGCTTTACATGTGTCTGTCTGCTCTGGTGTAGAGCAAGGAGAAGGATGTCGAGTTTGGAGATAACATGATTGACAGTAGGATGGAGAAAAGCATGGGAACGATCGTCATCGGCAGAGAAGACTGGGCGCGCGAGGTGTTTATCCTTCACATTATCGCCCTCCTCTTTGATGTCATGATCTGAATGCGACTCGGCATGGCTCTGTTCTCCCTGCTCCACAACAGATTGGTCCAGCGACGACAGGGGAGCCAAGTCGTCTCCTGCAGAAGGCGAAGAAGGGACCGAACTTGGACCAGCAGATAGAGAACGGGTTCGTCCTCGTCTCGTTGGGGAGTGTCGGACAGAAGCAGGAGCAGGTGCAGTCGTGATGTGGAGCTGTTCAAAGACTGTTCGGTTGTGGGACTTCCAGTCGTCGTGCGCTCGCTTCAGCATGACAGCATGCAACTGTTCTCGCAGATTGTCGGCCGGAGTGGGCTGGTCGGCACTGCGCAGAGTGTAGGCGCCAAGACCATCATTGGGTCGACCAAAGGTTTCAAGACCATTCGGAGCAAGATCGGGAGGAAGTGGCCAGGCGGTCCAGTCGGATTCAGGATACCACGGCTTCTGGATGTCTTGATTGGTGGGGATCCAACGACTCTTTCTGCTCCAGGGCTTGTGCAACGACGGAGCTTCTTGTTGGCGCAGGCGAGCTTTGAGGTGATGGGCGCTATACAGGTGCAGACTCAGGTCGTGTGCCTTGAGCTGATCGAGCGATGCGGCAAGAGAGCGGTCGTCGTGTGTGTGGTGTAGCCATGCGCGGTCTGAGCCTCGGAAGCGATTGGGCCGGACCTCGACGTCGCTTGTATCTGAGACTGCTGACGGACTCTTGATGTTTTCTTGGTCCTGTGGCTCCTCTATCACTTTCTCTGTCTCGTCTCCCGCATCGTTGTGGTCGTTGAAGTCGTCGTGACCAGCCGCTGTGTCTGGCGAGCCTTCCGAATGCGCCGCGAGCCATTGGTCCTCGCCGATAGTGCTGATGGAAAAGTCGCTTGCCTGGCTAGGCGAAGGAGGCCCACTCTCATCTCCTCCTCCGAAGAGAGACATGACACGCGAATGATTGGCCAATTATTCGCTGCATTTTCTGGTGTTGATGTAGAAATTTAGGTCCTTTTTGACAGTTGCGACCTTGTCAATGAACTGTGGGGTATGCTCAAGTTGTGCGATTTGTTCATATCTTATGCATCGAGGGACATTCCTCCCCCTCGCCAAGGACTTGCAATCAACTTCTAACGGCAATGCATGCACTATCTCTGTCCACATGGCCACCATCTCCGCACCTTTCGACCATCTATTCTCCGTCTCACATCACGCACGACTGTGCCTGTCTACCAATAACCGAGTTTTTATACTAGGCATGCTGACCTCGCCGTGTGCTTTCTCCCGCTGCAATAGCAAAGGATGTCGTCTCGTTCGGTGTATTAAGAACCGGTAACCTTTTCTCAGCTCCGAATCTGCTGTCTTGAACTTCCACCTATAGCATTCAGCATTACTTCTAGGAGATGCTGCCGCTACTGTTAACTCCTCCGCTCAGTGACTATCAATTACTCGAATCTGTCTCGCCTGCTTCACGCCTACGGCTATATGCTTCCTATGGATCGTCTTTGCAGTTAAGCGAGGCTTGCCCAGCGTTTCTTTGCACGCGGTGAAAATGCCTATTCGCACGTAGCCCCCTCCGTCGAACTAGCACTCTGCTCCATCCTCGGCACAGATGCCCTTGCTCCTAGAAAGCTATCAGGTATAAAAAGAGCCTGCCTGACATGTTTATAGTTCTTGCATATAGGACATCTCTCAAACACATTCGCCATGCTGGCATCTAGCCTTTTCGCATCTGCTGTGGCATCCTTTCCTCTTCTGGTCTCTGCCGCATTTGGTCTTACCAGTAATGGCAACAGCTTTGTTGTCGACGCTGGCTCGTCCAACTCGCTAGTCGTGACTGTAGACAGGAAGAGCTGCGACATCAACTCCATTCTCTATCGCGGCGAAGAATTGCAATACAAAAGCACAGGCTCCCATATCAGCTCAGGTCTTGGATCTGCAACTGTATCTGGAGAAATTGTCGCCAGCCAGTATGCAAAAATCACTTGCAAGACTTCCGCTTTGAGCCACTACATAGTCATCAGGAGTGGTGACAGTTCTATCCATATGGCAACCCACACCACTGCAGAGCCCACCATTGGTGAGCTTCGATTCATTGCTCGCCTCAACTCCAAAGTTTTGCCTTTAGAGTATCCGTTCGGAGCCGCTTCGACAATCGCTGGTAGTACCTCTGCTGTCGAGGGCTCTGACGTTTATCTTGTTAAAGGAGAGACTCGAAGCAAGTTCTACTCCAGTCAGCGTTTCATTGACGACAAGGTTCATTGTGTCTATCGCGATGGCTCTGATCCCATTCATGCTTGTATGGTTTTACAAGATCCTGCATACGAGGCCTCAAGTGGCGGACCTTTCCACAGGGATATCAACTCCAACGATGTTGGTGACTATACAGGACTTTACTTCTATATGAACTCTGGTCATGTCCAGACTGAGCCCTTTCGCCAAGGCCTCCACGGTCCTTACACAATCACGTTCAGTCGCTCTGGTATTCCTGCTGCTAGCCAGGCTGACACTTCCTTCTTCTCAGGCTTGAGCGTCACAGGCTACGTGGCTGACACCGGTCGTGGTCATGTCTCTGGTACGGCTTCTGGTATCGGGGGCTCTTTTCAGAAGGTTGTCCACTGGCACAACACAAACAACCAGTACTGGGCATATGTCGACTCTTCTGGCAAGTTCACGTCTCCAGCCATGCGGCCTGGCACATACACTATGGTCTTGTATCAGACCGAATTCAAGGTGGCCGAGACTAGCGTGACTGTCACTGCCGGTTTCACGGCAAGCAAAAACATTGCATCTGGAGTCGCTGCGCGCAAGACTATCTGGGCGATTGGTGAATGGGATGGTCAACCCACGGGTTTCCGCAATGCTGACAAGCAACTCCGCATGCATCCATCAGATAAGAGAATGTCTAGCTGGGGTCCGCTCACTTACACAGCTGGAACCAGCACACTGACTAATGTACCAATGGCGCTGTGGAAAGGCGTCAACGATCCTCTCACAATCAAGTTCACGTTGTTTGCAGCTCAGGCTGGTGCCGCGACCCTGCGCATTGGAACCACATTGAGCTTTGCAGGTGCCAGACCTCAGGCGAAAATCAACAACTACAGCGCCGCTACCCCTGCCGCCCCCACAAAGATAGACTCTCGTGGAGTTACCAGAGGAGCATATCGTGGCTATGGAGAAGTCTACGACGTCAAGATTCCTGCGGGAACTCTCGTTGCCGGAGCAAACACTATTACCATTACTGTCGCATCAGGCTCGAGTGGTGCCATGTACTTGGCCCCAAACATTGTAAGTCAAGTTGAAATTCAACAACTCGAAAACACCTCTGACATGCACAGATCTTGGATGCCATCGAGCTTTTCCAATAATGTACGCGGGGGGCTTTATGCGTCGTATCAGCATACATAGTCGTATAGGCAATCGTATTCGTTCTACTGGTCCGTATCTAGAATACCCATTCATCAACATCCTATCATGATTGTTTGTGATACAGTGGTCTGTTGCAGAGGCCCAGTCGTCGGCATAGCGATAGTACACCGTCACTCCCATAGCGCTCCAAGGGGAATGAGGCGAGTTACAAGGTTACACCGAAGCAAGCAACATACATGTGTTTCAATTAAGCAGCGGATTGCGGCATCAGAGAGAGAGAGTTCAAGGAGCCAAACTTACAGTCATCTTTGTGGTGGAGCCTTCAGGGCAGTGAGGGCAAGCCTCGACCCGCGCGTCTTGTGGAGTCGAAGAAATTGATGTTGTTCCCCAGCCATGGCAAGCGGTGATATTTTGCGGAGAGGAAGACTGTCAACAAGACTGACGATTTGGGCATCAAGAAACGTTAGCACAAGATCTTGACAAGGCTCATGAGTTACGCGCACCTAGGACGTTGGTCCAATCTTCTTTCTATCGAGTCAGACAAGGTGATTTTCGGAGGATGCTCGGAGCGTGGACCTTGCGCAAACTGTTGAACCTTGCGAGAAGGGTCAATCTATGTCGTTGCTGATTCCAAGCAGGGTGTTTCCCAAACCTACATTGAGACGGATGGTCGATATTGTTCGCTCGCAGAAAAGGTTGTTGCTCGAGATCGAGACCTCTGACAAGCGGAACGGAAAGGCAATCATAGTTTGACAAATGACAGCGACGGCAGCGTCTGTTCGGCTCCCTGCATATTCTCAACTGTGCTGGCTTGCAAGCCTTCAACTGCTTCTTGAGCTTGTTCGTTGTGAGCGAACGACAGGGGTGGCGGCGGGTCCTCGTTGCACCGGTGAAGTCCGTTGCGATCGTTAAAGAGAATGAGGCTCGCGTAGAGACGGGTTCTGACGGGGCAGTTGCATGGTTCGACGACGGGCCCCTTGCTTCCATACTTATAATAAAGCTCATGCATGCGTGTACGCGTATTTGTTGTTGCTACTGTATGCATGATGAGGTCGAGGCATCAAGGTTCAGCCTTTTTTCGCAAAACACATGGCGATGATGGTTTTATTGAGTCGAGTCTTTCTTTGGTATACTTTCCAGCGTACCGGTGGAAGCGCTTGTTTCAGTGTCAACCAGCCTCATTCCCACATGGCATGAGTGTCAGGGGTCGAATCTTGCTCTCAAGATCTTCGCTCCCAGAATAAAGGTCTCTATGGATGTTTGTTGCATCTAGAAAGCACACTCGCAATGTCGGTCCGATCAAGTGTTCTGATCTAACGCAACCCAGGACGACCGCACATCCGGCGGCAGCACTTGTTTCTCCAGCGCTGGTTGATCACACAAAAACAGATGCAGCCGCTCGGGTTTTGATGGAACGTCTCCTACGTGGATCGAGCCGTTTGTTAGTTTGGTACACCTACCTTTGTAACCCGGATCGATGAACATGCGACTCCCGAATTGACACAGATTGGACTGACTCGGGATCGCCGGCATCTCCATGCTGCGGTCGGACCCTGCAAATCCCCTACTAGGAAGAGCGCCTGGAGGAGGGGGCTTTTCGACGGTTGCGCGGTTGCGTTGTACTGCTACTGGACCGAGTGTAAGTAAGAAACCAATGCGTCTTCTAGAGACGTTATTTGTCAGTCCATACGATTGATGCCATACATAGGCTCAGCTCAATTATCCAATCTAGCAAAGCCAACCTACAGACGCCGTCGATTGCCGAACTTTCGTTGCGTAATTTCACGTGGCTGCCCCGTCGGCGGTCGCGGAGACCTGGCTTAAGCCGAAAGTGTAAATGCACTCCGCCGGCGGGAGATCAGTGAAACGCTTGCGCACCGCACACCGGAAACGTCCTTCCTATGTAGTCACAGGTCTCGAACTCTTCAAAGCTGCAGCCATGAACAGCACCATTTCCTGGAAAACATGCTACATGTTTCCATGGTTGCATCCACCTCTACTTGCGTGTCCTCATTGCTTACGCGGTCATGCTGTACAACGCTTCCCGGTAGTGTTTGTTTCAACTTGAAGCCGAAGGATTTGGCTAGCAGATCACCACCATTTCTGCCTTACCAGTACGATTCGGATCTAGGCTCAGAGGCCCACAGACTCGCAACTACTCCTAGTCTCCTACACGCTGCTTCATCTGGTTTCTGAGATGATGATGTAGGGATCATATATTGGCGCTCTGACCTCTTCTGGCAACGGCTTGTCTGCTTTGAGCCGTGCCGACAAACGACACATGTCAACGGTGGCTGTGTTTTTTCGCAGTAGGAAAAGCTCGACACAGTCGACGTCTAGTCCGGAGGTTTGGCCCCTCAAAGCTACCGGTCATCCAATGTACCAGCAGCGTCACCGCCATTTCTTGAGCATTTCCTTGCACGTAGCTCAAGCACAACCATACAGTACATGGAGCGTTCGGCGCGGCAGCCGGGATTGACGTCAAAGGCACAGTACGAAAATGGAACCAAGGTTTGAGGAGATCAGGTCGTTAACGGTATGTACAGAGGCACGCCGCATGCCGCATGGTGAGGTGCGTTAGCGCAACGCTGTTTAAGCTTCTGCAGTTTCCCTAAAAGCTACAAATTTCTAGTCCGAGCAACTTGCAAGGGAAGCATCAGGGTGCAACCCAAGTTAACTTAAACAGTTGATCCCAGGGCCCATCGATCCATATGTGCCCTGTTTCAAGGAGCAAATTGAAATCCTTCGAACACTTCACACTTGACTTATTCAGCCTCCAAGGCTGTACTCGTAGCTTCATATTTGTCGACAATTCTCTTCGAATTCAAATGCTTCTATCTTACGACCACCGAAAGTCTCACCCTTGCTACCGCCCGGCTTCAAACGCCCGCAACACCGCCGCTGTCAAACAACATCAGTACAAGGGCTCGCTGTCCCATGCTCTTCAGGACTTTCAGGTCATGAGTCATCACGCTGTATTCACAAGTACCCCGAAACGATCAGGGCAGGAAGTGATCGCAGGTCCGGCACTCGGGTCCAGTCCTTCCAAATCACAATCATCGGGATCAAACTCAGACGTCGATTCGGCAATCGGCGAACCACGACGACCAGGCACACGACAGTCGAAACCGAGATCAAGGAATGGATGCTGGACATGTCGCCAGAGAAAGGTCAAATGTGACGAGGTCCGACCTGTATGCGCGTCATGTAACCGATTAGGAAAAGATTGTGAATGGGGTCAGAGATGGAAATTCGACGACTTGAGCATACGCACACGACGAAGGCACAAGCACGTGTCGGTTGCCGGAAGTCCATCGTGGGACGAGAAGAACCAAGGTCGCCTGATGGCTCGTCAACTATATACTAGACATCAGCCCACACTACCGCCATTTACCGAACTCAGCAACGAAGACGAAAGAGAAAGGAAAGCCTTGACACAACCTCCTGGAACCTTCAACGTCATCCTCACGCCAGAGAGCTTTGGTCGATTACCAGAATATGGCGGACTAATCAGACGATACCGAAGCAGAAGCGGATCTTCGAGGTATGGCTTCTCAGAAGACCCCAACCTGATTGTTCTTTCCGAATTTGAGGACACACCCTATTTCATGGCCCTTCCCGAGCGCAAGTCTTCATTTACAAGCTACACGACTCAAGCTTCTTACACCCCATCAGTCCAAAGGGACCTTACGAATAATGGAACTGGAGACGTTGACGAAGTCATGGCACATTACAAAGAGTTTATATCAAAGAGGATGATGCCTCTCGGATCGAGGTTCACACTGAGCGAATATGGCCAAGAGGACGTTATTGTTCTAGAATCACGATCTTTCCCACCTGTAAGTTCCGTTTCCATCCGAGCAAGAGACCCTGCTGATGACCAACCAGTTATACCACGCAATTTGCGCCATTACATTGCTGAGCCTGGCGCTCAAAGGGCAACGACACCTCCTAGCAGGAGCCTTCCAACATTACCATCAAGCCATCTCCGCATGCATGTCAAGTACAGACATGTCACAAGGCTCTTTTATCTATCTTCACTTCATCCTTCTTATTTACGACATCTGTTGCGCGACTCAGAACTGCTCACCGGATGGAATTATGTGGTCACAGCATTTCCAACAACTCGCTCGCCTGGCATACTGCCGAGACAACTCCGAAGTCACGGAGTTACAAGCATATGTTCTTTGGTACACTCTCTTCTTGGATGCACAGTCGTGCCTGACTGGAAATTCAGAGTCTGGGTCTTTTGTCCGAACATATTTGATGCACGGCGCAAGTCTACCGGCCTGGCGCAAACCGGAGTGTTCAACTCACCAGCCCAATCTTGAGATAGCAGGTCTATCTGCAGTGTTCGATCTCGGTAAATTTATGTGCACGCGGTTTGCGGAACTGAGTCAGCTGGCATTGCGAATGCGGGAAGATGTTGAAGCCGGTCGTGGTAGCGTCGCCGAACATCAAGACGCCGTGGCAGCATTTAGGAATGAGCTGTACTCGTCTTGGAATTCCAAGTACCCGACATTCCTTCCCCGAGACTCGCCAGAAGCTGGGACAAGACTACCAACCCTTGCTCGGGCAGTGTTTGACTTTGTAAGTTTTTTTCTTTTTTTCTTCTCTTTGCTTGCCCGGGCAGAATATCGCACTTGCGAAACAGAATGCTGACGGTAATTCTAGGCATCTCTTCAATATTCTGCATCCATGGTGTATCTGCACACAGGCATGTATCGTGGTCAACGCATATACATGACGTCGACCCAACGCAAGGAAGTCGCCAACCATTGTCGTCACGTTCTCTCCAAGGCTGCTCTAGTGGTTGCAGAAAAGGGTACCGAACAACATCACATCATCTTCTCCGTCTTCTTGGCCGGCGTGAACAGCGCCAACGACCACGACAAGAATCGTGCTATTGGTATTATACGCGCCATGGAAGGTACGGGCATCAGCTGCAACGTCACCAAATCGCGCGAGCTACTCGAAGCAGTGTGTGCAGAGCAAAGAACACGAGCCGATTTCGGTGGTAATGCTGCCGAAGTCGACTGGGTGTCTTTTGCCAAAGAACGTGGCATCAGGATTGTGAACTTGGGTCTTTGAGCTCGAGTCATGTATGACTTTTGACGTTTATTTCCTTCTATTCTTGTACGTCATTCAGCTTTTGGTTGGGGTTCTCTCGGTAGACTTTATGATACCCCTCATGGCAGGCGCTTAAAATCGACTTCTTTCTCTATCGTCTCTCAGATTCCATTGACATCAATGCCGTTGACGAGCTTTGCAGTGATCATACTCGTTGCATTGCCTTCCTGGCCTGCCTTTTCTTCCTTTTTGGTGACTTCGACTTCTCTCAGTCGTTTTGCTTCCTTTTCTTTTCTCTCGCTGTGTCGGTCGCCGAATAGATCAAAGTGTTCCCTCATGACGAGAGTGTACTTGAACAACTCCTCCATGACATCGACGACTCTATCTCGATTGCCTGAAGGCTTGAGTCTGCTTCCGCCCTCGGCCTTGATGAAAGCGTCGTGGTCTTTTTCGTCGTGTGCATCGGTGAATTGGGTATATGCCATTGGTACTGAAGACTGATTGGGGATTGCAAACATGCGCATCCAGCGACCGAGGATACGGAGAGAGTTGACGGTGTTGAAGGATTGCGAACCACCAGAGACTTGAGCAATTGCTAGGGTGCGTCCTTGTGTTGGTCTTACTGAGCCCGTGCTCAATGGGACCCAATCGATTTGGTTCTTGAATACTGCAGTCTGTTGTGATGGTTAGCAAAAGATCGTTTTCGTTTCCAAGAGGTCTACATACTAGATTGCCATGTTGCTCAGGAGACACCCAGACATGACCATCACTCCATTTACTCAACTCACGCAACTCTTGCACTTTTGGGTGTTGATGCTGAACATCATCCTTGACCGGCAACCCAGCAGGATCATAAACACGAACATCAGCACCCAACCGCCAAAGTATGCGCGAGCATTCAAAAGCCAACAAGCGCGAATACGATCTGATAAAACATTTTCTTATCAGCAACTTTGATCTCATCAACTCTCAGGATCAGTAGGATCTAACCTTTCCCGCAAACTGCCATACAACACCAAGATTTTGAGTCTGTTGCCTCCAGTCTTTGTCATGTCTGCTTCTGACATTTTTAGTGCGGTGCTGAGTTCGGATTGAGAGATCCAGTCGCTGCTCGCCACTTCGGGGCTGGTGAGGAATGGTCTGTATTTCGATCTGATTGCTGCATCGTCCTCGGTTTCAGGAATAGCCAGTGTTTTTCCATCGTAGGCAGGGTCCGGAACCAGGAAATTGGTCTTTCGCATGACTTCGGTATTGTTCAAGTCGCCATGAACACGCTGGCCAGCCATGATGGAGTATTGACGTAATGCCGGATTGATATATCGCTGTGCTATCCAATGCGTCCGAGGAAGAGCTCGGAATGTCAGAGTTGGTGAATTTTGCAAAAACAACAGTCTGCAAGGCAACATTTCTCGTTAGAAACACAATCGCTGGTCGACAGATGATAACAGCAGGTCATGACAAACCTCCGACGGTTACATAGCGCGCTTGCACGCGGCACGGATTTCAGTATGTCACTGCCAAGACAGCTCATGCGACACGGTGACATCGCGATATCTCGTACCGACATATGTCCATCTCACTCACTGATCACTTGGAGATCTGGTATGGGAAAAGAGCCGAACCCGATATGCAATCGCGTATGAATTGATGCACTGTAACACTCCTGCAGCTTCATTTCCCCGAAGAAACTGCTGTTCTTGGCTCTTTGGTCTTGCAATCTGTGACCAACACCAAAACATCAACACTGCGACTGACTTAAGCATATTCCATTTAGCCGAAAGCTTAAACTCGACAGTGACGGTCAGGAAAGTTCCTGCAAAACCAAAGACTATCGCTTAACATGATAATTCGCATTGCTGCATCCATTTCGCTATGAGACCTTCATTGTCTGCAGCAGCCAAGCTACTGGAAGCTACTACACTCCCATCTTCATCTCACTCCTCTGTTTCATCATCTTGGTCGTCATCATCATGATCATCATCCCCCTCCCCGTTATCGTCATCGCTCTCCTCGAGTTCTCCATCCATATCCCAGAGTCTTCCGTCGGAATCTGAATCGTCGTCTACGGGTGGGACATACGTACGCTTGGACAGCTCGTCCAACCAGTCACCAAGCATTGTGCCTGGTCCTGCGTGATGTTTTGCTTCTGACATTAATCCAGAAGTATCTTCATCGCCAGCTCCGACAGGCTTGAAATAGCAGATTTGTTCTATGTCGCTTCTGCCGCAATGCAGCTGCGAAGGGTACCCAATTAGTACGGATTTGAGACATGTATTGTCACGTAGAGCAGCCGCGAGATTCTGGAGTAGTGCTTGCCAACAGTCTTCCGGCTCGCTGGCTGATGAAGCGTGAAGCTGGACTTTCCACAGGCTGAAAGACACCAAGTTGAATTTGGTGAGGACATTGAACAGAGCCGCACTCGGAACGGTGACCATGCCCAGCTCGAGAGCAGTCAAACGAGGCAAGGAAACTGGTCCGGCAACTGGGCCTGAAGACAGGATTTGGGCATTGGAAGCTGGGGATCCGAGCCAATTCAGAAAACCAGAGTAAGCCGGCTGGTTCTGTTCGAAGTTCAAACGTAAAGTCTCAAGCTTGGGCGTGCATTGCAGCAGGCGTGAAAGAGGAGCATTGGTGGAGACCCCAGGTTTCGTCGGTAGGGCAGTTATGAGAGAAGAATAGCCTGTTCTTTCGCTTCCGATTGCCAACATCAAGTCCTTCATATTACCCAGTACAGGTCCAACCTTCTCGCCCAGGTAACCATCAAGGATGTTGAAGGACTGTTGAGTAAGTTTTGCGCGCTTGCGCAGAAAGACGTGGATGCTTTCTGGCAAGACTTTGGCGTGGCCGAGCATAGAACAGCAGAGGCAGGATAGGTTCTGGTGGCATGATCATGAGTGCTCGCTGGCCGATTCTGTCGTTTGGATCGTAAGTAGGTAGACCATCCCAGCCCAAAGACCAGCCCCAGCTTTTCCATGTAGCCCATGGTCCGTCACGGTAACGGCCCAATCCGTTGTAATCTCGTAAACCCACAGTACGCAGGTTTGACAGATTGGAGAAGGCAGTCGACAACATGTGGAGAGCCTGACCGGTAGCCATGAGGACGTCGTGGCTGACGTAGCCAGCGTCGTACATGGCCTTTCCAGTCGAGGTGACAATTTCTGGGTCCGGAGGAAGGACATGGGTACTGATGACAACCTCAGAGAGACGAGAGGCAAGAGTAGGATGGTTGGAGATATCGGTCAAAGCTTTGAGACTGGGTTGTTCCAGCATGAACTGCTTTTTTGTGAAGAACTCGCGAGCGAAGCTGTCAAATATTACTTCTTCGATGTGTTTCGAAGTAAGTCTGAAATGGCCAAGTTCAGAGGTGGAGAGAACGGTTGCTACACGCAAGAGCAGCTCGGGTGGCAAGTCGACGAGAGCCATGGTGAGGTGGTTGTGAGTGAAAAAGTGATGAAAACAATGAAGAATTGGAGTTGTTTGCGTGTGCGCAGTCACTGGATATCAAAGCAAGCTCACCTAAAGAGCGAACCAAAACAGGTGACGAACGGCAGGCGGAAATGGCGTGGCGCGCGTGGTCCTGAGGCAGCAGCGGGCAGCAGCGTCGCACCTTCGTCGCCAAGGCCGCCGCTTCTGCCTGCTATTCCGACGACCTGCAACTCAAGTCGCTTCCTTCAAATAATCCTTGGGCCTGCGCTACAATTGGCAGGCTCATCCTCTCATCACTGCTCGAACGAACCTGAACTGACCGAATTGCACAACAACCACTGTCATGGACTACAGCAAGCTCAAAGTCGCCGAGCTCAAGGACCTTCTCAAGCAACGCGGACTCTCGGCCACAGGACTCTCCAAGAAACAGCTGGTCATTGACGCTCTCGAGGAGGACGATGAGGCATCAGGACAACATGTCGAGGATGAGGATGAGGAAGAGGATGCTGATGATGCCCAAGTCGAAGTGAAGACAAGCACGCGCTCATCGACAAAGAGAAAGGCGTCCTCGCCCGTGCCAGCTGCCCCCACTCGGCCCAAACAGCCGAAAAAGCCAAAGCCAGAGCCGCCTGCTACTGCCGCCGACACTCCTACCAACACTGTCAAACCCACTCCCAAGATCACCGAAGCCCAATTCGCCCCAGCAGGAGCGAACCTCGACATTCCCATCGATGAAGGTGTCTCTTCTGGTTGGCACGTCTTTGTTGACCCCGACACCGGTATAATCTACGATGCCTCGCTCAACCAGACCAATGCTTCGAACAACAACAACAAATTCTACCGTGTTCAGGTATGAATGCTTCTCTATCTTCCCGATTCGACGGTACTAACATATCTTTTCAGCTCCTGCAGAGTAGCTCCGGTACGAGATACCAGACATGGACCCGCTGGGGCCGCGTCGGCGAGCACGGACAATCCGCCATGCTCGGTGATGGTTCTCTCGGAGATGCTTTAGTCCAGTTCGACAAAAAGTTCAAGGACAAATCTGGCCTCAGATGGAACGACAGGGGTGAGAAGCCGAAGCCTAAGAAGTATGTCTTTGTCGAACGCAGCTACCTTGCCGACGACGACGACGACGACGCTCCAGCTCAGTCTGGTGCTTCTCCTGATGGCGACAATGATGAGGCCGCGTATACACCACCCAAATGCACACTGGATCCGCCTATCCAGTCACTCATGGAGCTCATCTTCAACCAGAAGCATTTTGCCAATACCATGCAATCCCTCAACTATGATGTCAACAAACTTCCTCTCGGAAAGCTCAGCAAGGCCACCATCACCAGAGGCTTCGAGATTCTTAAGGAGCTCTCTGCCTTGATGAGCGATACATCACTTGCTCCAAATTTGCAAGGCTTTGAAGAGCTGAGCAACCAATACTACAGCTACATTCCTCACTCATTCGGAAGAAACCGCCCGCCAATCATCCGCACCCTCGACATGCTCAAACCAGAGATAGAATTGCTGGACAGCTTGAGCGATCTCAAAAACGCTGATGAGATCTTGAAGAAGGCAAAGGAGACCACCAGTCAGATCCACCCTCTCGACTCGCGCTTCCAAGGCCTCGGCATGCAAGAGATGCATACTCTTGAGCCCTCCAGCTCAGAATTCTCCGAGATCACCCAGTACCTCCACAAGACCTGCGGTTCGACTCACGCCGTTAAGTACGAAGTGCAGGACATCTTCCGCATCCAGCGCGAGGGAGAGTTTGAGAGATTCGACAAGAGCGAGTATGCCACTGTTGACAGTGACCGCCGTCTCTTGTGGCACGGGTGAGTTATCCCCTTCCAATCCCCACTACTCATGACTAACTGAGCTTGAAAGATCGAGGACGACAAATTTCGGTGGCATACTCAGTCAGGGCCTTCGCATCGCTCCGCCCGAAGCGCCCGTCAATGGTTACATGTTCGGCAAGGTATGTTGTGTTCCTCCACGTTTTGATGCAATGACTAACCAACGCAACAGGGTATCTATCTGGCCGACATGAGCAGCAAAAGTGCCAACTACTGTTCCTCTTACGATTCAGATGGCCATGCACTTCTCCTCCTCTGCGAAGCCGAATTAGGCAAGCCGATGCAGACTCTCACTGATGCCAGCTACCAAGCTGCCGAGACAGCCAAAGAGATGGGCGCCTTCTCCACTTGGGGTCAAGGTAAGACCGCACCCAAAGCTTGGAAAGATGCTGGATGTATTCATCCCTCTCTTGCTGGAGCAGCCATGGTATTTCCTCTTTCTATATCACTTGAACCTTCCAAGAACTAACTTCGTATAGCCCGACACCACCGAAGACCCTGCTAACACCAACGTCCCTGGTGCCTATCTCTTGTACAACGAGTACATTTGCTACGATATCGCTCAAGTCCGCCTGCGCTACCTCTTACGTGTGAAGATGTGAGATATCAATCCATTCGACGACATCAAAGGACAAGAAAGACACATGTTTCGATGAGTATCTTTTAAGCGCGGCGCAGAGGAGTTCACAAGCTGGGTGATATTGTCTTTTGTTACATTGCTTTCTGTAAATGACATTGCTACCAATTCAATGAGAAAATACTTTAATATTCCATGTCAAGCTTCCAAAGGTGATTTGCATGCAGAGCCAGAGGTAGGGCCACAAGTGTGTTGACTCCGTCTAAAGATGTGCATGTATGATGGGCGACTGTGCATCTGATAGCTCAGTTCTTTCCCTTTGATTGCAAAAGGAGTGTCAAAGGAGGAAAGAACGATACTCAGATGTGCCCAGGGGTGAGCCTACTCTGGATGAAAAAGCGTAGTGTTGTCAGAAAGTGTGTGTTGAGGGTAGAACCCTGTCATTAATCGATGGATATGGTTTCTCATTTTGTAGATGTCTGTCTCTTGTACTCGGTAACTGGAAGACTAGTCGTTGTGGGTTGAGAGCATGGAAAGTGAATAGCTTAAGCAAGATCCTCCAAGGATCGTTGAAACATCAGTGATCAAAGCAACTTCTTCCTTCGCATTGGACCCTCCCAAACAACCCTCTCCTTCGTGCGCTTGTATCATTTTGAGAGTCACGAGCTCTGACCTTCCGTCTTGATCTCCTCCTTACCCTCCTCACCCTCCACCTTGACTCCATCAAGTCCCTCAACACCCTCCTGCAACCCCAACCCCCAACGACAAAACGTACCCAATCTAGCCTTGCACCCTTCAATCATCTCCACAATCTTGTTGTTGACGACATTGATTCCCGTAATCTTGTCTTCTTGATAGCTTTCTCTCCAATGATTTCTCTCATCTGCTTTGTTGGTCCACCAAATGCCTCTTTCGTCTTCGAGTAACTCGAGAACGGTTTTGATGTCGCGGAGAGTGGTGAGCAGAGGGGTTTTGCGTGGGTGGGCTTTGGTGATTGTGATTGTTGTGGTTGAAGGCTTGATGTCTTGGGTAGTAGAAGTGGCAGAGGTTTGGTGGGAATTGAGTTCAGAGTGTGCGGTGCTGACGAGAAGGCGCAAGTCTGAGATGAGTGACTCCAGCGGCTTGGGCCAGCGCGAACTTTGCGATATAGTGTTGAGAATGCAGAGTTGGCACATTTTTGCGAGTGTGCAGTGTGGTGTGTTGCAAGAAGCCGAAGTCTTTTGATTTGGAAAGAGATTCGGTGAGAGGAGAAGACAGGTAAGAAGTATTCTTGACATTTGACTGCTAGATCAGGAGCCTGAGTGAAAGTGTTGGTGGGACTGAAGAAGGAAGGAAGGAAGGTGCAAAGGTGTTGGTTTATGGAAAGAGGAAGCTGCTTTGCTTGTTTGACCGCTGATGGTTCACTGCATGTCTCACCTCTGATTATGCAAACGCCCAAGTTCATCTCGTGTTAGAGGTTCTAGCACATGACAGCTTTTCTTCTCTGAACATGTCACTCTCGAAAGATGTTTGCTGAACGACTTTTCATTCACTTTTCATCCTTTATGCAGTTCGCGGCTGTTGGGTAATCTGCTGTAAGGCACGACTGAATATACGACATGAGTGTCGGGTCATTGATCGATGAACACCTACCTCAATCCTCATGGGAAACAAAAACTCTGTATGCATTGGTTGTCTAGCACTGTCTGAACTGACCGCACGTGAGAATGTTTTTGATGAAAATAGGTGCCAAGAAATACATTGATGGTCAACACATGGATCTATCTATCTCGTTGAAGGGAACGGCAACTATGCTGTTTCTGCTTCCTTGACTTGTTCAGGCTCAGCTAGAGAACCGACAATCTCTGGCTCTGTCGCAACTGCCTCACTGTGTGCGTTGTCAAAGACTGGCACTGCCTCGGACACAGTCTCAATCGCAGAAGCCTCAACCTCACCACTGCCATCTGCAGCCTCCAGTGATTCAACCTCGGCAACATCATTGTCCTCAACCTTTGGCGTCTCATCCTCTGCACCACTGTTGTGACCACTGACCAATTTCTCCTTTTCTTCCTCTGCAATCTCTGCCGCTTCCCAGTCATCGACAACAGGCTCTACGGGTACGACCGGCTTCTTCTCCTTCCTCTTAGCAAAGGTAACCTTATTCCCACCAGCAAGAGCAGAGAATAGATTGTTGTTGGAAGACGCTGTCGGAACGAGAGGACGACGTGATGCCGCACTCTTCGCGGCAACACGAGACCAACCATCACTGACACCGCCTTCAGTCTCGCGACGAGTGATGTTGAGCGAGGAGTCTGTACGACAAAGCTGAAGTGTACCCAGGCTCTTTGCTGCAATGGCAGTAGCAATAGGAGCCTTGGCGTTCATGAGCGTCTGGTCGAGTGCCTGCTCATCAAGAGTGCGACTGATGGCCTTGATGATGACCTCCTCGTTGGGTAAGAATTCGACATCGAACTGCACAGGGAGAGCGAAAGATGCCAATTCCGTCCTGACTTCCTCAATAATAAGGCCGAAGCGGGGACGCACGATAACAAAGCTGTTAAAGGGCTCACCAACTTCGTTAGCACGTACTTGGTTTGCTGGTGCTTCGCTGCTGGCAACGGCTTTGCCAGATGCCACACGCTGAGCATTTCTGATGCGGGCACTCTCCTTCAACGTCTTCGGAGGTGATCGAACGAAACGAGGTGTCTTGAAGATGGCAACATGGCGATGAGGCTCAGGATCCATGCTTTCAGAGTCAAGACCAAAATCTTCAGCGAGATGATGGATGAAAGCTCGCTGAGTAGCTGTCATGGGCTTGAACCTCAACCTCTTCTCATCATCTGCAGCTGCAAACACACGGAACTCGCGCTCTTGGTTTGTTGCCCAAGTAGGGTGGGCTGCATAGAGGTTGAGGGTCTCGTTAGAGAAGGGGACATGGTCACCACCTTCAACATGTGCCTCCTGATCAATGTTGAGCGCGAGTGCCAATTTGCGGTTCCGCTCCAGTCTGGCACACTCTTCATTGCAAGGCAGAGACTTTGTGAGATTGCCTTCGCTGGTCTTGGACGCATTACATCTCATCTCCTGCTTCTGGGCCTGACACTCACAAGTGATGAAGATCTTGTGGGTGCAAGCCTTGTCCTCTTTGCATGCAGTAGGGGCGTGACAGATGGCTTCGTCAGGGTGACCGCATGCCTTCTTGGGTTTTCCACAAGGCTGCTGGCAAGGTCGACCTCCAGCGTCTTCACAATCACCTTCACGGTGGCAAGGCTTGGTACAGAAGTGAGAGCCACACTTGAGCTTTCGGCCACAAATCTGTCCACAGCTAACGTCCTTCAGCCAGCATTGCTGGTTTTTGAGACTCTTCTTGCCGCACATGCAGCGCTTCTCAACCAAGAAAGGACATCTTGGACAGCTTTCGTTGTCCATATGGCAATTGTGCTGGACCTGAGGATGTCCACACGTCTTGGGTCGGTTGCACTGGAATCGGCAAGGGGGAGGTTGAGTGCCGCAAGGAAGGGGAGGTGTCAGAACGGTACGACCGCAATTGCAGTTGATTTCGTCAAAAATGGCCTCTCGACAAGATCCGCAGGGACCCTTGTGACAGAGGTCTTCGCAGAAGTGGTTTCCGCATTTGAGAGGTCTACCACATGGCCGAGTGCAAATATGCTCAGCCTCGAAACCATCATCAATAGGTCGGATGTGGGCCTCCTCGAGTTTGCGACCCTTGCGCTTAATGGCTTGTCGTTCAGCAGCCTTTCGCTCGCCCTCGCAACAGCGTTCATCACAAGCATGTCGACCACAGTTGAGAGTGGCTCTGCAGACTCTCATGCATTGAGGAGGCTCAATCTTGCCTTGGTGACAGATGGTGGTAGAGGTTGTCCTGCCACAACGACAACTGATGGAAACAGCCTTGAGACAAGGCATACAAGCGCCAGAATGACACAACTGCTCGCAAGGGTGCCCACAGGGAAGCTTCTTCATGCATGGCTTCTTGCAGTTTGCGATAGGATCTTCGCAAGAAGTGCGAGCGTCAGGCGACATGTCTGAGAGTTTGGTTTTGCCGCATGGGCAGTGTGTCACGACATCAGGAGAACGAGGGCAGTGGCCGGAGTCGGTCTGCTGAGAATGACAAGGCTTCTGGCAATGGTGAATGCCACAATCGAAAGCGCGATCGCAGGAATTGGCGCAAGCGAACATGCCGTTCCACTCTTCGACAACTTCCTGGCCGTCATCAGCAACATGCTTCTTGTGGCTTACGACTTCATCGCCACGGTCAGCGCATAGCAAAGCTTTCTCGATCTGACCACAGTAGCAACGAGCATCGACACGAATTTCACAGGCTCCGCAGAGACCCTCGTGGCAAGGTCTAGGGCATTCATGCTCTCCACAGGGCATAAGATCACCACAGACCTCACCGCAACTCCAGCCATTCTCATAGTCGGTATCTGTACATCGGCGGGTTGATTCGTGCTTGCCGCAGAAGCAAGTTTGAGTAGAGCCCATGTGGGTACACGGCGGGCAAGGGCCGGCGTGACAGGTCAATTGACAAGGGTGGGGGCATTTGCGAACACGTTCTCTGCCACAAGTGTTTCCGCAAGAGTGAGGGGGCAGACCAGTGACTGCACGCGGTTCAACTTCCTTCTCACACCAACACGTGTATGTCTTGGGCAGAGTATCTTTCGGAAGGTTGCATCCAGGGCACCTCCACTGGCGAGGAGGAGGGATTTCGCCATTCTCTCGACCCTGTTGCTGAGCAGCGGCAGATCCTTGGTTCTGAGACCACTTCTTGACACAAGACATGTGGAATACGGTCCAGCAAGTATGGCAAGACCATACTTTCGAATTGCGAAGGACTTCGCTTGTGCAAATAGGGCATTCATAGTGACCGTTGTCAATATCGTGGTGTATACGGGTGGCAATATCGGGAGCGGTCGACTTGGAAAGGCGTCGTCGTTGCGACCGAGGTTGGGTTTGTTGTGAAGTGGTACCCTGGGTGAGGATAGGTTGTCCAGGAACAAATGTGGTAGCATCGGCCTGCAATTCGCCATCTGAGGTAAGTTGACCACCAAAGGCTCTGCCATTGACGGTCCTGTTATCTCCTGCCCTGCCACCTCTTGCTCCTCCTCTTGCACCTCGGGCGCCGCCTCTGCCTCGTCGCGAAGTCTGGCCGCGAGTTGTAGTCTCTGTGCCTGACACGTCGGCACTCGAAGGATCGATGGATGATGGTTGAGTAGACGGAGCGACTGAGGATGGCCTCAAAGCAAGAAGAGGATCGCGAGCACCGCGTCCTCTACCTCCACCACCTCTCCGTCTGCGACCGGGATTGGAAGCGTCTGATTGAGGCTCATCCTGCTGGGTTGGTGGATTGGGATTTCTCTCGCCGCGTGGTCGACGATTGCGAGGACGATTGGATGAGCGGGCAGATTGAGATTCGAGTAGAGGCAAAGATGCGGTCTCGGCGGTAGACATGGTTGCTGTGGCGTTCAAGGTCGTATCGGAAAGTGGTGAAATTGGTAGTGGTTAGTGACGGACACGCGGAGCAAGATGTGTGAATGCAGCAAAAGGAAATGGCAGGCTCAATAAAAAGCGGCCTGATAGAACGGGACAAGGACAAACGAACGCTTGAAAGTGGAAAGCGCGAGGAGTGTCGAGAGTGTTACTTTGTAAAGGTAGAAGGTGGCAAGGCAAACACACGAATTGTCACAAGGAAACGAAGACTCTCTGCGCCCCGCCAATGACATCGACGAGGAAGCTTCGTGACTCACGCCCGGCTCGGCCCGCTTTCTCGCGCTTGAGATGGCCATCGGCAAGCAATGTGCCGACACCGACCACTCTTTTTACATTGACCACCGACAGCAATGACAGACACAGCACCTGTCGCCTCGCCTCAAGGCACAAAGCGTACAAGAGATCAGGCCGAGGCCGAAGATGCTACCCAGCAGAACAACAATGCGACCAACGACGACGCCGATGGTAAGCATGCGACCCGACCCTGTTTCTCATACCATGTTACTAACCACCACTAGACACATCCTCGGACGACGATGATGACATTGGACCAGCACTACCGTCGGCAGCTGCACCAAAGAACAAGAAGCGCAGGAAGCTGCCATACGAGAAGCTCTATGTCGCCGCCCTACCCGCCTCGCCTCGCTACTCGAAATCAATGATGCACCAGGACCAACTATGCTTCAACACCTTCACTCCCCACACCGACTTCCTCATTACTACATCAATCGACGGCGCAGTCAAATTCTGGAAAAAGGTGGCAGATGGCATCGAGTTCGTCAAGGAGTTCAAGGCACACGAGGGAGAAGTCAAGAGCGTAAGCGTGAGCGCCGATGGTCGTAGTTTCGCAACTGCAGGTGTCGACGGCTCTGTCAAGATCTTCGATGTCATCACCTTCGATCTACTGGCTATGTTGACCCCCGACCTGGCTCCCAGATCCGTGTGCTTCGTACACGGTCGTGGTGCCTCCCTCCCACTACTGGCTGTGTCTCACGATGCAAGTCCTCAAATCAGGATATACGACGGCAGAGGTGAAAACACCACACCGTTGCACAAGCTGGAGAAACTCCACAGAGTTTCAGTCTCGCTCATGTCGTACAACCACCACTACGACTGCGTTGTATCTGTCGATGAAGGCGGCATGATCGAGTACTGGAGCCCTACCAGCAACTATGAGAAGCCTGACAATGTCTTTTCCATCAAGAGCTCGACCAATTTGTTCGACTTCAAGAAGGCCAAGTCTGTCCCCTCATCAATCACCATGTCTCCTACTGGCCAGCAGTTCGCAACCATGTCTTTCCCCGATCGCAAAGTTCGCATTTTCGACTTCCCCACCGGCAAACTGTACAGAACATACGACGAGTCTCTTGCTACCATCACCGAGATGCAGCAGGCTGGAACTGCTATTGATAAACTGGACGACGTTGAATTTGGACGCAGGCTAGGTGTCGAGCGCGAGATTGAGCACCCTGCCGTGCGCGCTCGCATCAATGTCATTTTTGATGAAACGGCGAATTTCATTCTTTATGGATCTATACTGGGCACCAAGGTCATCAACACTCTGACCAACCGTGTTGTCAAGGTTTACGGCAAGGAGGAGCCTTTCAGAGCCCTAAATTTGGCCCTCTACCAGGGTCAACCGGAGAAGAAGGGTGTCGTTACCGTACAGATGGCTGCCAGTGACAACCCGTTACTTCAACAAGCTGAAGCCCGTGACTCAATGCTCGTCGCCACAGGATCAGGAAAAGTACGCTTCTACATGTTCACAAATGACACCGATATCAACAAATCAGATCGCGATATCCACAACGAAAAGCCGCGCACCATTGCAACCAAGCAACAAGCTGAAGCCGCAAAAGCTCAGATAGGCTCATCCGCTACTGTTCACACATCTATGGGCGACATTCAAATACGTCTGTACCCCGAGCACGCTCCAAAGGCAGTGGAGAACTTTACTATTCACAGCAGGAACGACTACTACAATGGCATCATCTTCCACCGTATCATCCGCAAGTTCATGATACAGACTGGTGATCCTTTGGGCGATGGTACTGGAGGTGACAGCATCTGGGGCACCAACTTCGAAGACGAATTCACGCCTGCTCTGCGTCACGACAAGCCTTACACTGTCAGCATGGCAAATGCTGGCAAGAACACCAATGCCAGTCAGTTTTTCATTACTACTGAGAAAACGCCGTGGTTGGACGACAAGCATACAATCTTTGGACGAGTGGTTAGAGGTATGGATGTGGTACACAGGATAGAAAACGCAAAAGTATGGAAGGAGAAGCCAATGGAGGATATCAAGATCATCAGCATCTCGGTGAGCTAGAGTGGGTAGAGTCCAGTATATTTGCCATCTCTTCTCGGAGCCCCATACAGACATCGCCGCATATCGATAATGGAGACTGATCAGGATTAAGCCATGAAAAGCAGAAAGTCTGAAACTGACGTCGTAGGGACAATGGAAAAGTCTGCCATGTGCGGGCTTGTTCCATTGCTCAGTCGATTTCCTCAGCTGTTCCAAAGTTCTTATTGTGTGTTTCCATACCATCCCATTGACACGCCGCTTTGCAGACATTGAGGCGGTGTTGATGCGATTTCGAACTGCTGAAAGTACACTCCAAGTGAAGCCTCAATGGCGAGAATGCTATCGACTATCCTGACAGCGGCATCTTCGGGACTCGAATTGTATCCTCAGGTTCCACAATCAATCGGGCTGTCGCTTCTTCACATGCAGCTTCCCTGTGAGGTATGCAGTTTCCCTTTGCGGCGACAAACGACTGCTTCGTCGTTCGTGACGTTTCGCTCTGGAGCAGTCTCGCCAGCACTCTGTTTGCTCCTTCTCTCCAAGATCAATTTCCACTCCGACTTTCACACCATTCTATTTGTCACCTCTATACGCACCTACAGATCTCACACAGCGATTTATATACATCACTAACAGTCGTTATCTTCGCTACCACGTTACTCCTACATCGTTATATGCACTGCTAACAAAGATGGAACCCATTACGCCACCACCGCCCTACTCGGCCCAGCCCACTGCTCCGATGGCTCAACTCACTACCACGATGGCTCAATCCACTGTTCCCACTGTCCAGACCGCTTTTCCAATGGCTTCACCTCCCATCACTCCAGGTCAAAAGCTTGAGATGGTACGGGCTGAGCTAGAGGTAGCCAAACTTCGACTTCGCCAGCAGACAAGAGAGCGCCAAGGTCTCAAAAGAGTTGCACCTTCTCGAGCGGCAGTACTTCATAGACTTGCTCCCAAGGCGCGTTCTAGAACGATTTATCATTCGATGCCCTGACTGACCTCAGTGCGATGCAGGTCCTCAGGCAAGTACCCAGACCCACAATCGAGCGAATGCTGGGCCAAGCACCCGAGCTATACAGTCCCACACTGGACCAGCGCAGGATTGCCTGGAACATGATCTTGAGCGAGGCACACACACCAAGCTCCTGCTCAATGGCATCTCTTCGCAAGGTATGCACCTGCCAGACTTGAATCACAAACTTTAGCCATCATTGACGTATTCACAGGTCATGCTTCGTGACCTCTCAATGGAAACTCATCATTACGGCATGATGCTCATACTCCGTGCTGTCAGCGTCTCAGCCATGCATTCCTCGATGCAGACTTGCATCGCCGTCGAGGATGAGAATGGTGATCACGAACTTCTCACCATACACGACTTTGCCGTCACCAGTCACCCGTCCAAGGCGATACAGAATGGGTCCTTCTTCGTGGTCAAGGAACCTTTCTTCCGGACTGTCTTGGACGAAGCTTGTGTCCTGTGCATCGATCATCCGTCCGACATCCTCTTCTTGGACGCTAACGACCCCATGCTACCCTATGCTTGGAGAGCCAACGTCATCGAAAGATCACCTACCCAGTGGAAGCAAGCTGGCAACCAGGCTTTGGAAGGCGATGATCCATTGGAAGCTGAGAGATGGTTCGTGCCGCATTTTCCATGTATTTACAATCCCTACTGACTTTTGTGAAACAGTTACAGCAGGGCACTTGCAACCATGACGGCTAGTCAAGCGAAAGACGTCGTCGGAGGTATCATCCACCGCAATCGAGCACAGGCTCGGCTCTGTCTCGAGCGTTGGGATGGAGCATACAACGATGCGATGGCTGGCATGCGAGAGCTCTCTACCACAAACGATGATTTCGCAGATTTTCAAAACATGGAGGCCCTATACCGAGCAGGCCGTGCAGCTTACGAGCTTGGTGCGTACGACCGTGCACATTCAGCATACACCTCGGTCACCAGGATTGCCCCAGACGATATCGATGGTCTACGAGAGCTCAACCGTACAGAGGCTCGTATCGCCGAACAATCAACAGGTATCAACTTCTGGGCAGCCACTGGATCTCAGGCGCACGGAAGCAAGGTCGACCACGCCGACTTTTTACGCAGAACCGAGGCACGCCAAACCGAGACCCATGGCCGTGGCTTGTTCGCTGTCGAAGCCATTGAATGTGGTGATATCATCCTCTCTGAGAAAGCACTAGCATTTGTGCCGTCACCAGCTGTGCCTGAGAGTTTTCACTTAGTGATTCCACCAGCAGCCACCAGGGGCACATTTGGCTCGCAGAGCAACATGTGGACGGCAGTCATCCAGAAGGCACTTGCTAACCCCAGTATCGGTCCAAGATTACTGGGTCTCTACGCTGGACCAAACTACCCTCCACTGGACAACCTCGACATTCCTATGCTCGACGGTCGACCTGTTGTTGACAGTTTCCGTGTCGAGAACATCATCGAATACAACTCCTTCGGGTATGCTCATGATCCCGATCTCACCAGCTTTGGCAATGCCGCTCTTGCGACTCCAGGAATGGACAACAAAGACGGATCCATGGGACTATGGCTGCATGCATCAGCCATCAACCATTCCTGTCTATACAATGCCGAACACAGCTTCATCGGAGACATGATCATCTTCCGAGCAACTCGCGATATTGCAAAGGATGAAGAGATCACCACATTATACAAGGAAGTCAATGCAGACTACGAGACGCGTGATGCTGCGCTCCGTACCTGGGGTTTCAGTTGTGATTGCAAGCTTTGCGAAGCGGACAGAGCTTGTCTGGCAACCACAAGACGCAAGCATCTGCTACAGCAAGCCAAGGAAGTGCTCGAGAGACTTCCGATTCTGAATGCTACGGTCGAACCGCGTTCGGTAGTGATGATGTTCGAGGATCTTCTGGCACAGATTGAAGACACCTATCCAGAGGAATTCTATCGTGGTCTTCCACGCCTCGGTTTGATCACCTTGAACCGATACTGTGCATTCGCTTACTCACGCAACGACCCCGACAAGGCACTTCAGCATGCATTCGCGGTCATCGCTGCTCATGGTTATACGCTGACAATCACTGGAGAGGACGTCGAGCTCGACAGATCCAATGCAATGTCGGCTCCTCAGGTAGTGGATCAGTTGATGAACGTCAGCAGAATTCAAGAGAGCAAGGGGCAGATGGCAGTGGTGAGCGAACTCAGGGAACTGGCTCTGGAGATGTACATCATCATCAACGGAGAGCCATCTGGCTTTGAGACAAGGTATGGCCAAATTCGAGAGCATTGCAGTACTAGAGCTTGAGAGCCATGCGTGACTATATTAGGCAGTTTTGGTCAACGTTGGTTGAAAGCATGACAGTTGAGAGGAGGACAGGTATTTGCTAGTCAGACCTAGATCCCGGAAGTCACCTATAATGACAAACATCATCCCCTTCCGACCACGTGTTCTTGTACTCACCTTGGTCTCTGGTTATCGCCTGGCTTCCTACAACCGGTTTGATACTGTAGATAGTTGTAGAGAAGCACAATCTTCTGAGAGAGTATACAGTGTCCAGTGAAAGCATGGTCAATTCAAAGTCTCATTGAAGAACAGCAATTCATGAACGCCACTTTGCCTTTTTATAAGTATGAACCTTGCAATCCAAGGGATATGGAGCTGACAATACGGCGATACATTGCATACGAACCCTAGACGCTTACACCCACAAAAACACCTTCGCTATGCACTATACAAAAAGAAAGACAACAACAACCACCACGCCAAAAGTGCCTGAAAGGAAACGGCGACACCAGAACACTCTACACAAACGACATGGTAGACATCTCCCTAATGGTCGCATCATCCAACACCTGACCCTCGGTAAGCGCCAACCTACGATCATCCTCCACTGTACTCCTCTCCTCCCAACTACCCGCCACACTTTTGCCTTCTGCGTTTGCCGCCGGCCCCGCATTCGCATTGTCATTTCTCGAGACTTCTACTCCACCTGCGGCATTGAAAGTAACACCCGTGACGGGCAAGCCTGGAGCGAGGAAAGAGTGCCAGACCGTGGGTGCTTGGAGCACGTATTGCATCATACTCACGCGAAAACGGTTGCGGTAGTCTTTTGGCGAGGTGATGGTGGGTTTGTTCTTGCCGCGGTCTTTGATCCAGGATTCGAGTTTTTTGTCCCAAGTGTAGGTTCTGATGCAATCTGTGAAGAGAAAAGTTTAGTAACATGAAGAGAAGGAAGATGAGGGAGACAAAACTTACCAATGATACCGACGACTAACTGCTTCTTCTCGTCGTCAAAGCCGGCCATCAGGGAATAGTCCATGACATTCTGGCGGCAGAGCCACATTGTATCGTTCCACACACTGGCTTTGAGCAATTTACGAGCGTGCTCTCTAACAAACAAGGGTTTCTCGAAGATCGTCTCGACGAGATTCTCATCCAAAAGCACTTCATCTGGCAAACCAGTGCTTTCAATCTTGCGATTGCGCATACTGCCCTTCAAATCAAACTTTCTGGTTGGGTTGCGGCTGTAGAAGAGATTCTCCATGACGAGGAGGTAAGAGGAAAACTCAACACCGTTAGAAGGGTTGCGCAGCTCAACCTGGAAAAGACCAAACATTTTCGCTATCACAGAAGGCACGCCATGGAACAAGCTTTGCGCACAGAACGCGAAATAGTCAGGTGCGAACTTGGTGAAAGCCTTGAGCTCAACTTCCTGCAGCGATTTGATGACGAAGCGATCGTCCAAGGTCTTGAGGAAGAGTGATTTGGTCTTTCCCCCTTTAGAATCCCATTTCGCGCATCGAGACAGCGACTCGACAAATCGTTCGCTGACGCCGCATTTTCTTCTCAGGGCATCGAATGACTCGGCGTAGAAGATTTTGCAGGTCGCGCGGACGTTATTGTGGCTGAAGCTGTATTTCATGTGCGTGCCCGTTTCACTAATCAAGCTTGCCTCGATGGCGGATTGTTGGCTGGCATCGTTACTACTGATGTCTGCGGCAAAGTTGAAGCTGGATTGTGATTCAGTATGACCGTGATGCCCGTGGAAACCGCCGTTGGGGTTGCCTCGAAACTCTCGCAACTTGGCAGTGTAGTCTGCAGAGGAAAGGGCAAGAGCAATGACTGATGCGGGCTCGTCTTCGCGCACGATGATGTCGCTATCATCAAAGACGTGCTCATTAGAGTGCAAGGGGTAGTCAAGTGATATCCAGCCGGATGACGAACGCTCCGACCAGAAGCTTGTAAGCATCTTCATTAAGGAATGTTTTTCATGTCTCGGCAGCGTCATCTCCAAGTGTGAGTCCGCATCATGAGGCGATGCAGATGACCCGTTGCCCGAGATTGAGCCAGGATCTGAGAAGCCAGGTTTGTAGGGCAGATGAATGTCGTTGTCAGTAGTGTCACCCTCAACATCGGTATCAGTGTGGCCAGTGGTCGATTCTGCAGTTTCGTTATCCGTGGCGTCATCGTTGTCGTGCTGATTTTGAATGTTGTCGGAACTTTGGTCAGGTACGTCTTCCATTGGGAGATCCGACGTTTCGTTTGACTCGCTCACGGGCGGATCAATATCCTCGGGCTCTTTTCTTTCGCCCACAGCTTCGCGAGCATCTCGATAGACCTCAACAACGGGTTTACTGCTGGCCAGAGGATTGGCGCGGACCTGTCTTCGTCGAGCCGCTCGCTGCCTACGCTCACGCGCTCTTTCTCTCTCGAATTCACGAGATAGTTGTTCGAAATGTTTGGCGAGAGCTGAGACACGAGTGTTGTTATCAAAAGCCTTGCTCGGCACTGACCTCGGTATTAAGGACTGCTGTGCTCTACCACCTTTGATGTACCCACCACCCAAGCGATCACTCAATCGAAGTTCGATAGATTTGGCCAGATCTCTGTTGTGGTGCTTGCCAGGAGTAGGTGTAGTGGTACCAGAACTTTCGCCACTAGCGACTGAATGAATGGTTGGCATCTCTGAGGTAGACTCTGGGTTTCTCTTTGGTATACCATCAGGCTGAGATTGTGTTCGAGCAAGTGGTGGAGATATAGGACCTCTAGTGCGGACAAGACGTGGTATCCTTGACTCGGGCATACCTGCTTCGGGGCTTGTAGAAGCAGCAGCGGCAGCAGCGGAACGCATCTGTTCGATACGTTCGAGGATGCTGGAATTCAATGGTTTGGGCTCGGTCACGAACGACTCGGGAGACTTTGACTCTGCCGCTTCTCCTTCCTGTGGACCATTTTCAGCTCTAGGAGTTTCTTGATCTACGGGTGGGTCCGCGAAAGCTGAAGGGACAGCAAGATCCAGATGTTTGACGTCTTCTCTTTCGACAGCTTGCTCTATTTCGCTGGGTGACAATTGTTTAGACAGAATGGGATTGTCTGAACCTTCGACACCTTGATCTTTCGATTCGAGTGGGTCAATGTTGGTATCTGTTTTAGGATGCGAGTGACCGTGTTCTTCGACAACAGAAGTAAGCATGTGCTGAGCTTTTTCTGATTGGAGGTCTTCATCGGTGAGACCCATGCCTGGAGATGGCCTCTCTTTCATTTCCATCCCCTCGTCGGCATCGTTCAGATCACAATGAGAGATTCCAGCCGCTTCGCCTCGATCAAGGAACAGCTTCTTCAGCTGAAGGGTGGCTAGTCTCCTGATATCATGCTCTGAGGGGAAGAACTTTGTCTCGAAATCATTGAATTCTTCATCCCACGTGAGCGCCTTCTCGTCCATCATGCGAACTGCTCGATTGAGAGGAATGATTTCGTAAAACTTGGAAGCCATATACTTGTCTTGGAGTTTCTGCAACAGTGCCTCATGATCGCTGTCTACTCTCTGTGCCAGCTTCTCCAGAGTCGCTGAAGCATCAGCTTGCTTCTCCGGTGCGACGGTAGAGAGGTTGATGGAATTAAGACGGACTCTGATGGATGCAATAAAAGCTGATAGGCGCGCTTGGAAGTGCAGATAGAGCTGATTCTTGAGCTCGAGTCCCGCGTTGACTTCCCAATTGATCGTCGGCGTGGGCACCAAGACATCGTACAGGTCAACATTGTCCCACTGAATTCTAACAGCAAGACCTTGGAATGCGAAACATCTCACAAAGTCCTTGTGTATGTCATGTGGGCATACGCCTGCTCGCGGCTTCAAAGGTGTACTCCAGAAACTGAGCTCCAAATATTTGCCGAAAGAGTATTTCCAAGTATTGTCTGACATTGGTATCCATGTAGTTTCTTGTTGGCATAGTTTGCAAGTGGACCACATCAGGATGGTATTGTGAAGATTCTGAAACTTCGATGGAAAGCGTTTGACCGAGACACTAACCTGGCCAGAACCATGCACGTATTGACGATGGTGATCAAACATGCGATGGCTACATTGCTTGCATGCAGTGGCTGCGGTTGCACAGGTCTCCTCGACAAATTGGCCAAGAGTAAGATCTTCCTCTAGACCTAGCTCAGCATTTCCCCATCCGGCATAGAACGAGAGACCCAGAATTTCAGGACCAGCGCAAGGTGCAGACAGGGCGTTGCTAACGAGAGAATGTAAGACAAAGATGTTCTGATGGCTAAAGGGGTTAAATGGATTGTTGTTGCTGATCGAGAAGAAGGACTCCCACTGTCGTTTCTTGATGTTATACTCATGAAGAGCCATCTGGTATTGCGCGTCATGAATGTCTCGGAGGAATTTTCGAGTGGAACGGCTTTGATCTGCAGGAACAGCTTTGGAGATCATCTCTGGCATGACCAACTCGAATTTGTCTGCTTGCGCAATGTCCTCCTCTTGGGTCTCGCTTGCCTTTTCGTTGTGATTATGCTCGAGCTCGAACGCATCATAGCGATCTCGCAGCCGTTTTGTCTGTTCAACCCGTCGTTCTTGGTCTTGAACTTTGGCGAGAAGGACCGGCTCAGGAAACTTGACGAAGGGAGATGACGATATCAATCGAGTCCTGGCTGCTTCGATAAGTTCTCTATACTGCGATGGCATGGACTCGTCATCTTGGTCGTCACCCTGTGATTTGGTGACAGAATCGGGTGCAACATGTCGAGCTGCATCCACAAGATGGTTCAATGCGTTGGGTCTTGATTCGGAGTGTTCGTCGCCAATGCTGACTGGTAAATCTGCTGTAACAGTTTCAACTTGTGCTTGTGTTTGGGCTGTCGGTGTAATTGGGGCATTTGCAACATCCACTGCTTTGAGAGTTGCGGTGTTGATGTTTGGAGGGGTAGACTTGGCAGTGCTGATCGAGGAAGGAATCAAGACAAATTCATCCCGCATCAGACAAGTCTCGAGCTTGAGATTGTAAACAACGTAGCACATGAATTCGGTGATTCGTTTGATTTGACGAAGAGTTTCCATTTCTGCACCACGGAGAACGATGGTACAGCCAAGCTCGGGCTGGCAACCAGATATCCAGATGAAGGTTTTTCTGATCTTCCCATGGACATAGGTCTTGACATCAAAGTTGGAGCACTGTCCCAATCCGGAAGGGTCGATTGAAAGCTTGTCTATCGAATTGATCAAGACTGTCTGTGTCATCCGAGCAACAGCGGCGAGTACTGATTCCTTGATGTTGTAAACCACGGTAACTCCTGCTTCTTGCAGCATGTTCAGAGCCAGCCCCGACACATTCCGCTGAACCAACAAGATATGCGGTTTCAATGCAACGATGCGACCCACGAGGTTGCGCAAATACTCTCGCTCTTGAGCAATAACAGGCTCCAAACTCATGAAGTGGTGATTATGACGGGCATATTCGATGGCAAACGATATTATCACAATCCGAGGACGGACAAAGCTTCGTCGCATGCCTTTCAGAGCAATGTTTTTGCTGAAGACGACGCCAGAGACGTATGAAGTATCGCCAGGTTTGCCCCCAGGTACTTTCTTAATCTTGATGTAATTTCTGATGTCCATGTCATCGCCGTTCTGAACGTCCGGATCCACATCGTTGGGACACTGCAGAAGAATGGGCATCAAGGCCTTCTGCCAATGTCGACGTCGAGGAATCGCAGACTCCTTGAGCAGCTGAGTCAGAAGGCGCTCGACATGCTGGAGACTAGCTCTATTCAATTCGACTGCAGGAGCGTTCTGACCATGCATACCGGAACTCCGCTTGACCTGAGCTTGATCTGCAAGAACAGGATTGAAAATGTCAAAAACCGACGGGTCATTTGCCCCAGCCTCAAAGGTCTTCATCATGTTTTGACTGCGGCTCCTCCGAGGAGATGGACGCGATATGCCAACGCTTCCAATACTTGGATTGCGCTGTTTTCGCAGCTTTGGGAGGTGCTTAGAAGCAAACATGAAGTGTTCCAGGTCACGAGAAGCACGTAGACTGTGGCCGCCGGCACTTCTATCACCCCGTCTCGAGCGACCCTTCTTTACTGCTGAGGCCAGCAAGCTCGTGAATCCAGCTCGTTCGTTGTCCAGCGACGACGGACCAGGCACGTCACTGATAGTGGTGTATATGCTGGGCTGATCGTCCGCATCGGATCCATCGTCGGACAAGAATGGAGCCAAGTCGGGATCAATGATGTTGTCATTGTGGAAGGCAGTGAACGGACGTCGTTGTGTCTCGGCGATATTCTGGTAGAATGGTCCTCGCTCTTCTGCAGGGGTTTTTAATGGGCGTACAGACTGATGGCGAGAGTGATGTCGCTTGTGACTTGAAGAATGCGGCCTTCCAGTCATAGACTTTAGTGAACGAGATGAACTTGGCCGTGCTAACGTAGGTTGCATGTCAAACTCGATGACAGCAGAACGCCTCTTGGCTTCTCTGTTTCTCTTTGAGACGGGTATACCGATTGAGGGTGTTGCAAGAGCTGGGTCATCTGGCTTGAAGACATCTTGGTCTTGCGAGTGAGAAGTATATATGGGAGATCTTTTGGGCTCGTCTTCGTCAGTAAAGACTGTCGAGTCGTCATCACTGCCATAGATCATGGCGTCGCATGGCTTGCATAGTCTGAGCGTGCCTGACTGGCCGAAGGGCTTGCCTTGGACGGTCACAGTACACTTGGCGTCGAAGATCTGACCGCAAGTTCTGCAATGATGTTTTCTGCGAAAAGTCGAGAAAGGATCACCACAACAAAAGCAGTCACGAGCATTCTCATCTTTCATCCAAAACTCCTTGCTAATGACCCGCCGCTTGAGATGAGCCGGTATCGTGGTAGACTTCTTGTCCGATGGGTCTAGTGGCTGTCCTTCTCCATGTGGTAATCGACGACTCTGCATGCCAGCATTGAAGTTGAGTTGAGTGTCAAGCATAGGTGTGGCGAGGTTAGTGCTAAATATGGAGGAGGTATCAAGGACGCCATCGACTACAGACGGCTGCGATATTCGCAAGTTAGGCAAGTGAGAAGCAGTTACACGAAGAGGCGGACGCTCAGGCTTTGGGTGATTCTGAGTTCTCGACGAGGCATCGCTGTCGCGTCGATCAGTGGGGACAGGGGCGCTAGATTGGCTATCTGTCTGCACGGTGATGGTGGGACGTTCTGGCCGAGGACCCATGAATGGGGCGTCTGACTGTGACAGACGCTTTCGCTCAAAGGTCTGTAAAGGTCGGTTATTGTCCAGGTTGACCGATGACCGTTTGCCTTCAAGTGTCTGGGACAAAGGCCTCCCATCCAGGTTTTGCGACAGTCTTTTGGTCTCAACCAGGAACGGCTGGCTCTGGTTGCTCTCGGCATGACGGACCAGGCCGGGCGGAGAAGCTCGTCTCACCGAAGGAGATGATGCGGCAGTATGTAAGGCTGAGCGAGTCAAATCACGGGAGCCTGGACGGGAATGGACAGCAGACGAAGGGATGGATGGCGCGAGCGCAAAGTCGGTCTCAGCTATGACAGCACTGGCATCGCTCGGACGCGAAACGTGGTTCGAACGGAGAAGTGTAGGTGACTCTGCTTTTGAGAAACTTCTTAATGACGAGGCATCTGTGACAGTATAGCTCCCTCGACTGGCAGGACGCGTTGACGTATCCGAGGCAGGAGACGCGGCTCCGACACTCTGCCTCAAGCGCGAGTATAGACCGCTGATTCGTCCGCTGACCAACTCTTTTGGGCCGGATACACGAGGACTGCTTGTACGGCTACGCTCAAAGTCGCTGAATGAAGTCAGGGTATCTGAGCGTGAGGCAGTGGTATGAATGTGGTCCAGCTCTTTCTGCAAAGCCTCCTTGTCCACAGTGGGCGAGTTGATGGACGACAGCGAGGCCCGCCTCGAAGCTGGTGATGGGTCCATCCGTCCTGTGGTAGGCATAGCTATGTGCTCAGCTGAAGGAGTGGAGTTGTGAGCGCATCGTTTGCTGCTCGGTATAGCTCAGTCCTGCTCGCGGGATGGAATGTGTAGTGCTTCGAAAAGTCGGCGATCGGTGCTCATAGACGGACGCCGGGTGGTGGGAGGAGGTCTCAGATTGTAGTCGATAACTAGAGAGGCCAGCACAACCTATCTCGTAACGATGTTGCACAGGTCGAGTCGTAGGTACGAGGATAGGAAAAGTGGTTGGTTTGGATGGCGGTAATTGTCCCATGACGCCGATCGCAAGTGACTGCTCCACCGCCGCATCTCGCTATGCTGCCCCCTCGTGTGTCGAGTCATGCATGTTTTCCATCCGAGTCATACGTCTCGCTACTTCCTGCCACCACAAGGCTAAACCTGCCAGATGGCGCCTTCTCAAACTTCTGCTCTTTCCGCCGCGTCGTCCGACTGATGCCGCGCCAGATTCGCGCTGGGTGATACTAGACAGACATTGTACCATGACGCCTCTACTCATGTCCGACAAAGAGACTCTTCATATCAAACAATGACTTCGTGGCTGGCCAGCACCGTCACCGATAAACTCGGCGATGCTGTCGTCTACAAAACTGCTCAGCACAATCATATCAAGCCCGAGCCTACCTTGCTTGGACATGTCGCCGAGAATGGCAGCAATCTTAGAGTCCACATGAACATGCCATCCGTTTCGCTGCATGTGCTCAAGGTCAGTATTTCCTCGTAAGCTCCTTCAGAACATCTCCGAGTCGTTCGGCTGTGATCCGTATTTCCCTCACTGTTAGACCGTGTTAGTACTGACAAGCCCAGTTCCAAGGTCAGGTCCTCATAGTCACCGATGGCATGGTCTCTATGCAGGCCAGAGTCTCTCCTAATGCCAAACGTCGATTCGAGAACCAGTACAAGTGTTCGCTGGCTTTCGTCGAAAATAAATCCATCACTTCCACTATTTCTGACATTACTCACACGACTTTCGGCTCTCCCTCCTCACGAGTCCAGCTGCTGCTTTCCAGCTTCACTATCTCTAACACCGCCATGGACATCAACATGAGCCGCATCATACCTACCCACAGCATCGACAAGATCAAGGAATTTATGTACCGACTGAAACAATCCTATCAACCAACGGCCGAATCTCCGACATCAGTCCAAGACGTAGTTCCGGTACCCACATCAATCAACACTGCGGATTCAGAAATGGCCGAGGCCCCTTCTACTGCTTCTAACCATGTGACAATGTCAGCTTCATTGAAGCGTCCTCATTCACAGTCTTCACCAAACCGATCGAGTTCTCATCGATTGGTACGGCCTCGGATCTCGCTTGATGACGAGGATGTCATGGTTCAGACAGGACTGAACCTTCATCAGCCTATACAGCTTCAGCCCATCAACTCTCAGGAGCGTAGCAGGCAGCTGAGCCTGCTGTTGAGTAAGGCTTCAGCCGTGAGGACCTCGACCTCCACTGATCGTGAGCGAGCTTTAACTCTGGGCAGCCGTATGCCTGTGCAGATGGCTCCACCGCCAGTGCCAGCTGCTAAAATCAGCAACGTCCAACCACAGATACAGTCGCAACCGGAATCACAGTCCATCTCACAAAACTTCGAGTCGCAAATCTCTATGGCCGACGTCACTATCCCCGAACCCGCCGAAGGAGACAATCGTCCGATAGACACGTCTGTTGTGGAACCTGGGCCTGCAATTGTCGCCCTGAACGTACAGTCCAGGGTAACTCTGCCAAACAATACGCCAACTTCAGCTCAGCCGGAGCCACTGGAAGTCACCCAGTCTTCTCTGCCACGAGCGCCCCCATCGCGAGCACCTCTGCCATCACAATCAGAAGCCCTGGCAGCTTCTCTGGGCATTTCCAGTTCCAATCTGTTGGACGTTTCGTCGTCCAGCATACCAAGACCACTGTACAGAGCTCCTCCTGCATTGATGATGAAGTATGCTCGAAGGCGCATACCAGAAAATCAAACAAGGTTGCTAGAAAAACCTTCATCTTGGTGGCCCTCGAGACCTGGAACAACATTCCCGCATCCAAATATTCCTGTGGAAGATCTCAACAAGCTTGAAGAAGCTGCAGAACGACGAGCGGCGAAAGAAAAGGAAAAGGACCGAGAAACTCAGTTGCAGAAAGAAACCGAACAAGAGAGCGTGAACCTGTCGAGTGCTGTTCCACAAGGGACTCAGGATACCGTGTACTCATGGAGTCCATCACCGGAAGGTCATAATCAGCCTCGGTCCCGTATGGACACTCTTCGACGATCTACCAACATCTTGGATCCGGAACCTCCAGCGAAGTTACCACCAGGTGAGCTTCCACCTGACAGTAGTGCAGAATATCATATGCAGGTAGACGAACCCGAGGTAGACGAATCTCTCGATCAAATCCCTTCAAGTCCACCGTCCGGTTCAGTGTCTCAAGAGGAAGACGACGATGAAATCGAAGACCTCACGCCCTCTCAACCGAACTTACGACAGCTTCCCGAGTATCCTTTGAGTTCACCTGAAGAAGACCACTCGGCATCGAATCTTGAAGCACAGCCTAAAGATTCTGAGATGCAAACCCTCCCAGCCAAGAGCGCATCTTATAACAGAGCCTCATCCCCCATCCTGGAAGTTGCTGCAAGCCCCCAATTTCATGAGGGAGTTGAAAAAGAGTCTGCAGCGCATTTGCGAGCTCAAGAAGATGGCAACTCGCCAGTTCCGCAGAATCTCAGCAATACCAACATCACACCGTCCATACTTGATCGATCTCGGGTTGACGATGACACTGTCATGAATGATCAACCACAAGTCGAAGACAGCCTCGCTGCTGAGAAGCAACCGCAAGACATTGTTGCAGACTCTCCAAGGCCTCCGCCATGGCGAGACCGGCGGTCTGGATGGGGACTTGAAGAAACGACTGAAACTCACGCCCAAAGGCTGAGCCGTATGAGGCGTGAATTTATTGAACAGCGACGAAAGGAGACCCCTATTGATGGTATAGGCGTGAGCGCCACTCGTGTGATACAAGCGACAACTCGGCTCGCTGAAGAGAACGAGAGGAATCAAGAGCCGCTTGTCGTGGACACAGAACCACAACCTGATCCGATGGAAGTCGATGAACTACCAGTTGACCTACCTGAACCAGCCGACCATAATGCCGTCGAGAGAGCCAATATTGTCGACCAGTGGCGCCGACAGAGTGGTCAGGGGATTGATCACTCTGTGACCGGAGCATCGGTGGTCAAGCCTCCAGAGGTTGTCGCCTCTAACCCTGTTGCGTCTGGAAACGCTCCTCATGAAACCGCCTTCTCTGTACCTCTCACTTCCAAGGCCACTGCTTCTGGTTCACCTGTGCATTCTGTCAGGTCGTTGCCACCTAAACCTCCACTGCGTGCAGATAGGTGGGTTCTTGAATCAGACTCTGTCAGTTCGCTACCATCTAGACCTTCACACTATGCAGATTTGCAGACTCGTGATCCAACTTTTCGGACTCGACAAGAGATCGGGACTGGGATGTTCGGCGAACCGACAAGAGCTCTTTGGGTTGGATCGCTCCCAGCATACATCGACAACAGACAGCTTGAGCAAATGTTTGCAGAATTCGATCCTATCTCTGCATCTGCTAAGAAAAAGTCTGGTTTTGTCAACTTCGCCGACGTCGAAACAGCCTGCAGAGCTCTCGAAGCGAAGCACAACTCTTTCTTTGATGGACATAAAGTGGTCTGTAACTTTGCAGCTCCCCGCGGACCCTCCCCCATGGATCAGCCACCTGTTCACCACATGTCCACGATTGCAAGCCGTCCGATACTTCCTGCTCCGAGAACCTCCCACAATGCTGCAAACGCTGCAACGGATCTGACTATTGACGATTTGTTTCGCCAGTTTGTCGACAAGCGCAACTTTAAAGGCAATAGAACGGCCTTTGGGAAACTGTGCAAGAAGTTGCATACTTCTTCGGACATTGCCTCATCACAATGGGACAACTATGTGGCTCTTTATTCAACCGAGTTCACGCCATTTGCCACTCGGACTGTCGCCAACGGCGAAGAAGTACCCGAATATGACACATTTTGGCATGAACAACTTGAGAACTCTGCAAAGCCTGATCTGGTTCCTTTCTTGACTCCGGTCAAGTTGAACGCCGTATTCAACAAGACACCTGCTGTTGAAACACCTTCTACCAGATCCAGCGCACCCGTATCTCCACAGACGGTTCCAGGTGCAAGCAGACTACTGCCACCACCTGTCAGACAAACACCATCCCCAGCCGCTTCTTCCACTCCCAAGGCAGTACATGATGATCTAAGACGTTCTGTTGTCGAGCGAAATGCCCAAAGCTCGACTAGTACACCCCTGAGAGCTACGTCTACGAAACCCGACCCATTGTTGAATCTACCAGAGCCTGTAAGAACGTCAAAATGGTTGCGTCGGACCTTTACGAAAGACTCCAAAGGAAAGGTCGTGCAGTCAGAGCTCTATCGAATGTACAAAGAGACCTTTGTTGACTCCGAAGTACCATTGATGCTTGGTAAACTGTTTATCAAACACGTGCTCAACACTTTTCCTGGTGGCCGGGACAAGAGTGAAGTCGATGATCAAGGCAATCGGACATTCTACTGCGTAGGACTCCGTCACAGATCTTCGGCGATATCATCCAACACTGGGTCACCCGAGTTTAAGATCAAAGGTATTTCAGCCTCAACCCCTAGTGAAGGGAGCAGTCGCGATGTATCTTCTTCTGGCCATTGTGCCCGGCGGGAATCTCGCATGAGTGCCCTTATCGAGAAGGAAGGGAGATCACCAAGGTCTCTTCCCTTCCTCGATCGAGAACGACGGTCCTCGAGATCTCGATCACCACCACGCAATCCTCCTTCGAGGGCACCGAGGGGTAAGCCTTCTTCTACAGACCATCTTCTAGTTCGTGAGGTACTATATTTCTCATTTGAAATGGTCTTGTTCCACTACTGTAATGATAACATGATCAGCTAACATAACCGTAGGGCCTCGACGCAGATTCTGAGAAGCCAGAATATCGTGATTTCTACAAGAAATATCATTCATTAGGAAATGTGACCAAGAAGGGTAATGCGTTTTCTGAGCGTGAATGAAGATCAAAGTGTGGGGAACAATGAAGATGTAATGCAAGGGATATGGGTTGTCGCGTTGATGAGACTATTCACGGACGCTGGACAATGATTGAACAAAGACAACGCCGGATTTGGTCTGTACAGAAGATGTGATATTCGGTGGAGCAAACCTACTCATCGCCCTCCATGTTATTCATCAACATTCTTCGATAAAATTCTGCCTGAGATGGTGCCATTTGACGCTAGAAGAAACCGTGCCGAAGTTGATTTCCAAGAAATCCTCGGTGAACATCCTTTTCCCGCCCTCAAACATTATTCAGGCGTTCCGGCTTATAATGATGCATGCCACTGGCATGGCTCAGACCCTATCCTCAGCAGCCTCTCAGTCGGATCACTGGACAGGTTCGGTGCCATCAATGTTGAACCAAGAAGAAACATTTTCACAGTGCCTAGCTACTCAAATGTGGACGCAGCACTTAAGGACGCACCGTTCGACCCAAACGATTTTGCTAGGTACAACGACACTCACCTCCACCCTATCTTTCGACGCAAAAACTTCCCGACCACGGATGACTACGACTACGAACTCTTGAAGCCGGTACTGAAGGTCGCGACTGATCTGCTGAGTAACTTTGATACGCTGGGTTTCTTCAAAGGTCTTCGCAAAGCGCAAAAATTCAAAGGCACCCCTGAGGAACAGCATCGGCTTGGTAAAGGTATGCTGTACAAGTTCAAACCAGAGACCATTGTTTCGTGGGAAGGTGCTGTGGATACGATCAGGCATTTGCGCGAGCTGGGCGAGCATGTCACTTGGGAGTTCAACGATGATCTCAGTGGAGCTCAAGGGGCTTTGATGCGTACACACAGCATCAGAAAGAAGGAATTTTTCCAAAAGGAACACGTCGTGTTTAAGCCACAAGGGTATGTGTATTGTGCTTTGTCCTGACGTACTTTGCTTCATTCGTGCTAATTCATTGTGACAGATGGGGCAGCTTGATCGCCATGAGCAATAAATTTTGCGATGCCCTTGATCGCAAGCATAGGGTTGATGAACTACACTCAGAGCTTGATCAAACAGCTGCGGATCTACGCACACGCTTTTATACAGCTGTGACCGTGGTCCACGAAGTCGCTCACGCGTTCTACATGGCCTTTTCTCCTAGCCAAGAAATCATACACCACGAACCTTTCATGAACCTTTCTCGTGTACCTGAGCTGGGTTACGCATTAACCAAACACCTTTTTGGCGCCGCTATCAACGTGATTGGTGGCAATCCTGAGCACATGGGTGTTCCCTTTGGCCTTTGCTTCTACGACTGGCCAGACACTGACAACAGGAACGACAAGTATAAGGCGAGGTACAGTCTCGCTCGTGCTGGAGTGAATACCCACACCTACTATGTCTTACCAATGTCCCACATTCTCAAGATTCTCCATCCACGATTCTGGGACGATGACGCTTTGAGATATGGAACCATTCCTAGTCTGAGATTACCCAAGCAGCTTGGCGTGAGATACCGCTACGACGACTATAGACTCTGGCTCGACGAACACAAAACAGACATGGAGTTCGAGGCCTCCTTGCCTCCTGACGAACTCCAACCAGATATCGTCGAGGGAATAATAACCAACGATGCAGCAGTACCACTAGATCTGCACAGCGAGGTCCACAAAGACCAATTACGCCACATAGCAAACTCAGCCAAACCTTGGGAATTTGCCAAGGACATGAGTATGAAGGACTTTCCCCTAAGCTGGGACTTGGTAGATCGATTCCATCCTGACTCTGTGGGAAATCTCGAGGGAAATTATGTGGAGCCGCTTAATGCGTTGCCTGAGTTCGATGCTGTGGCGCGTCAGCATGATTTGAGGGCGTTTATCCGTAAGGCTAAGCAGAAGAAGGAGAAGGCGAGGAAGAAGAAGATTGAGTTGCGGAAGAAGAAGTTAGCCAAAGTTGCGAAAGTCTAGGTTGGGGTGCTTGAGCGAGATGGTTGGGTTGTTGTAGTTTTGTGTGCAAGTCTGGTACATAAGTAGAAGCCGCGTATCCTTCCCTTATTCCTTGTTCCTTCCTCCCCGTATTCTGAAGTATGTAACGCGTGCAGCTAAACAGATGTACAGTGCTACCAATATGGAAAGCACGATTCTTCCGGATCCAACCTCTTGGTGGGGTTTGTCGTTACTCCTCTGCTTCAGGACAAACTTGTGCCCTTCCATAGAGTACACCTCGCTCTGCGCTTCCACGGAACAAGAATGGTGAAGTTACAGACTTTAGCACTTGGCGACAATTTGTCCCATGCCGGCAAGAGCTCATCAGACCTTCATGCAGAGCACAGGCAACTGGATACCGCGGTCTTTTCGGAGGCTCGTAGTAAGAACCCCAAGACTCACGCTCAACAGTATCAAAAAGGTCAACCTACAAAGAGAAATCAGCCGACTGTACCAAAAGAGCTCGAGAGCTCCACTTACGCAAACACGGCACTATACAAGAACACGAAGATTCCAAACATCTCGTGCAACGATATTTTGAAGATCTCCATCATCAACCACGCAACCATCACACACTGAATACTGTGCATGTGTGCTGCATTGAGAGGCTCAAGCTTGCCGATGGCATACAAATGCATTTGACGAATGTATAGTACATCGATCAACAGAATGCTAATCATACTCATAACGGTACTGATGCATGTTTAGTGGTTATACAGTCGAAAGAAAGGTCATACTGACTGGAAGTCGAGAGACGCCGTAGAGGCTTGAGCAAAGACGCCAACGGTTGTAAACACGCAGACGAAGAAGTGGATGGCCCAGAGAATAAACAGGACCATGCGCACCGGGCGCCATGGATTGTCCTCTACGTGGTCGTCGTAGTCGAGTTGAGGCATTGCGTTGGTTGTCCTTGATTGGAAAATTGAAGAAGGAGAAAATGTCGACAGCTTATGGAAAAAGCAGAGAGCACAGGTGTTTCATATGAAGATAGAGTAGAACGGGTTGCCTGAATTGTGCTCGGCGGCCTCAGCCCCATAACGAATCCCTACCGACAGTGCTCATGTCCGTATCTTGGAATCTACTCTGTGCAAGCGCCTGTCGTCGATCACAAGAATAGAAAGCCTTAAGCGCATCTCGGCGCTAATGCCTTGACACATATTGCCAATTGGAATCACATTTTAACCTTCAGGCTTGACAGCTGAAACGCTGCCGCAACGTGTTATACTGCATCAATTACTCAGATATCACGATCAACTTGCAACTCTGGGTTCCTTTGTCGAACATACCTTCTCGCAGACGTATCGACAGACTATGCTGTGTGCTAAGGTATCAGGTTGGATGAGTCTGTCACGAGCTTTGAGCATGCCTCCTCCTCGAACAAATTGTCGAGTGGGAATCTGAGTCGCAGTCTTTCCGAGATGCCTCATATAGAGGATGCAGCATTCAGGAAAGAGGAGGATGAAACGTGCTGCTGAAACTCGGACATCGGACCGGGTTTTCCTCGGTTGATCAGGCTTCAGGTCAAAGAGCAGCCACGACTCCCAGACTCGACTTGGCTTTCTTCGCTCCTTCCTCTATCTATGGAAGAATTTGCATGTAGTGAAATATCATGTCGTGTCCTGTGGATTGATCAGCGAGTCAGTAAAAGCTAGGTATACTTGACACAATTGGTTCAAGTGGGTATAAAACTGTTTGCAAGATGCATACGGTATGCAAGCAAACAACGCACGTTGTGTCCGAGTAGCAACATGCGGACACTTCAGACGTTCAAAATCATAGACCAGATGGAGTCGAGAGCAAGTCAGCGGTAGTTCTCGTGCTTAAAGCCAAGTGGGAGTCATCGCGAATCGCTGCCTAGACCAATCGCAAGCCCCGACATCATTTAAACTTGCGCCGTAACAAGATCTTTTCACGTCGAGATCATCAACTCTAACACCAAGAGTAACTAACAGAGGTTTTCTGTCCTCACTTGAGAAGTTGTGCGCGATCTCCATTCGGTGAAAGGTTGGGAGTCTCGAATCAAGGCATTTCAGCGTTGACGCATCAACCTTCATTTCTCTTCATTACACCTACCTTCTACGAACTACGGATACTGTTAACACCGACATCTAATCCATTGATCAGTCTATAGGGATGGCAGGAGAATCCGAGTCCAAACGTCGTCCATGGTCTCGCCGCAAGAACAAGAATGCGACTGTATGCTTCAGACCTTCTAGAATCCACCAACAAATTCAATGACTGACCGCTCCAGACAACGCGCGCAATGGCTCCTTCCTCTGGTGACAAAAAGGCCACCAAGCTGGTTGTTCCCGACAACTTGAGCTCAACCAATGCCTGTCTGCTCGAATCTTTGTGCGACGACGAGCCAAAGGTCGAACCCAAGTCTGAGCAAGCCATCGCAATGAGCGACGAGCCTGTCAAGAAGAAGCACACGTGGGCCACCAGATACCTGACAGAGTTTCCACTTGAAAACGTCTTCCGGGAAATATCCCAGCTCAAGGCCAGATCAAAGTCTGGTCAAGGCTTCAAGCACAAGCAACAGGCATCGACTCTGCTTCCAGGCATCCTCCGCCTTCCTGTGGAGATTCGCAACCAGATCTATGGCTACCTCTTCCACCAGCGACTCATCACCATCAAGCAGAACGATGCTTGGCCATACCAGAAGGGCAGCCCCCTTGTCGATGCTATCACCGAGTATCGCTCGCCTGACCGTCCCAAGGCTATCAAGTGCATCAAGATCATCCCCATCACCAAGCAGACCTCTGAAAGCGTCTACCGCAAGACGATGAGAGCCAGAGGAGTCTCGTACGATGGCATTCCCGGCCAGAAACCCCAGCCCAGAGAAGGCATCATCTGGGAGACCACCCTCAGCAGTCTTCTCTATACTTGCAAGACCATTTACGCTGAGACTGGTCCTATTCTGTACGGTACAACGGCCTTCTACTTTGACGATGCTCAGCGCCTGAGAGCCTTCCTCAAGACTGTCTCCGACAGAAACCTTGCTTGCATCACCAGACTGCACGTCCATGTGCGTATCTACGGCATTCCTGACAAGGCCGCCGACAACGTCTGGGAACAGGAGCATACTCAGTGCTGGACCTCGATCTTTGCCAAAATCGCCAAGAAGATGACCAACCTCCGCGCAATGAGGGTGACTCTGACTATGAGAAATGTCACTGACGGCCTGAAGCGCGCCTTCAGGCCTATCAGGCACAACACCGACTGGAAGAGACGTGCAGGCTACATGCTCATGCTCCGCCCTCTCTCGAGCTTGTCCAAGTTGGAGGACCTGTGTGTATCGATCAAGGCTACGGACAACAGCATGCAGCAGTATGACGAGATGCTCCCCCTCCTGGTCTACAGATACTTCGAGCTTTCCGACATTCATCCTAGACATGATCTTCAGGGAATGGTGATGAAGATCCACCGCAAGTTCTTCGAGGACATGCAAGTCGGACTTGAGCAGGCCATGACAGATGTTGCACGTTCCAAGAACGTCAACGAGTCGTTCAAGTCTTTGGCTCTTGTTACCGTCGAGTACATGGGTTTCTCTCTGGATCCCATTGGATACATGTTGATCAAGGAGTTCCCCAAGAAGAAGAAGGAGAAGGATTGAAAGGTGAAACACAAGGTTACGAAGGCATGAAAGTCAAGAAGACACGAGATACTGAATACACGAGACCTCACGAAAAGAATAAGAAGCATGGATAAGGAGCAAAAGATGGGACTCGCGAGAAGGGGCAGTGCTTGCTGCTATGGCTTGACAATCTCCTCTTTTTCGATTTGTACAACTATGAGGAAGAGGTCTAGAAGAGAAGATCAGTTGAGGAAAGCAGAAGAAGCACTCGATGGCAGTCTATCGATGCTCACGACAATAGCGACAGAGTAATTATGGTACACGATGAAATGAGAGTTGAGAAAAGCAACAGAATTGTGCCAGTAGCTTGTGCAAGTAAGAGAGAGAGATATGAAACAGGAGTTTGAGTGTTGCGACAATGCGTTGAAGAAGGGTCCCGCGGGAGTGCCATCTAAATGGCGGGCGGCAGGGTTTGCTAACGGGCAGGGACGTGTTACCGAACATTTGCCAAGAATCACGAGACAATCTGGAGGTGTTGATAGCTGCGTGGATGTGTGTTGCAAAGAGTCAACAAGTCAGAACTGAACTGTACAAGGGATGAGACCGGTTGATAAAGACTGATTAGATGTTACTTCCATTCATTGTTAAGAAAGACAAGCTATGGACATGCTTGCAAACACGGCGTTTGTGCTTGATAGCAAGCCCCCCAGCCCACCCACACGCGGACAGGTTGAAGCTTTGAACTTTTTGAGCTTTGACCTGGCGCGACTTGTCATGGGGACACAGTTTCGTGTCTGTTGAGAATTGTTTAAAGGAGAGGCATTGGACGCTGTTGCAGCTTCCTGTCAGACGAGTGGGTTTTTGCAAACATGGCCAGCAAAGACGAGTACAAGTCCGAGTACTCGGAGGAGTTGACCAACTTCATCGACACTCCTGCCGTCCTTGCTCCTGCTCCCGAGAGCACCGAGTTTGGTGTACGCAGCACTGCCGTGAGTCTCTTTCTTCTCCTCCCATGCCAATGGTTTACTGACAATTCCTACAGTACCCGGCAATCAAGAACGCCCCCCTCCCCGCCGACGCAGCTGGCAGCGAGTCGTTCAACAACTATGTCCTGTTTGCTCTCCTCGGCGGCATCCCCGCCTACATGGCCTACAAGATCGGTGGTGGCTTCAAGACCTGGGTCTTCTTTGCTCTCCTGACTGCCATTCCCATCCTGATGGCCTTCTGGACCATTGCTTCCGGCTACACTCCCCGCAAGAACGAGAAGGCTCGCTACCCCGGTGCCCCCGTCGAGCACTACCTCAAGTTCCACAAGGAGGCCGACCGTGCCAAGTACCATGGCCGCAGCAAGATCCCCATGGAGACCTTCCACGAGAAGTACTTTGACGGCGATGTCGACTTCAACGGTGACGCCCTTGAGGTCATGGAGTACCGTCACGACTGGGCCAACTTCCGCTTCACTCTGTCTCTCTTCTGGTTCTTCCTCACTGGTATGATGCCCGAGGTCATCATGCACACTCGTTCGCAAGACGAGGAGCAGGTCCGTGACCACTACGACCGCGGTGACGACTTCTACTCCTGGTTCCTCGGCCCTCGCATGATCTACACTTCTGGTATCATCTCCGAAATCAACAAGGAAGAGTCCCTTGAGCAGTTGCAGGACAACAAGCTGGCCATTGTCTGCCAGAAGATTGGCCTCCAGGCTGGTGACCGCATGCTCGACCTCGGCTGTGGTTGGGGCACTCTCGCCAAGTTCGCTTCTGCCCACTACGGTGCTCAGGTGACTGGTGTTACTCTTGGTCGCAACCAGACTGCCTGGGGCAACAGCGGTCTCCGCAAGCTCGGTGTTCCCGAGGAGCAGAGCCGTATCTTGTGCATGGACTACCGCGACACTCCCGTCCCCAAGGGCAAGTACAACAAGATCACCTGTCTCGAGATGTCCGAGCACGTCGGTGTCCGTCACTTCTCTACTTTCCTTAGCCAGATTCACGACATGCTCGATGATGACGGTGTCTTCTTCATGCAATACGCTGGTATCCGCAAGTCTTGGCAGTACGAGGACCTCATCTGGGGTCTTTTCATGAACAAGTACATCTTTCCCGGTGCTGATGCCTCTACTCCTCTCGGCTGGACCGTCGACAAGCTCGAGGGTGCTGGTTTCGAGATCAAGAGCATTGACACCATTGGTGTTCACTACAGTGCTACTCTTTGGCGCTGGTACCGCAACTGGATGGGTAACCGCGAGAAGGTCGAGGCCAAGTACGGCAAGCGCTGGTTCAGAGTAAGCCATCCCCTTCGATTCATGCCATTGACAATTGCTAACCACCCTTCCACAGATCTGGGAATACTTCCTCGCCTACTCCACCATCATCTCTCGCCAAGGTTCCGCCACTTGCTACCAGATCACCATGGTCAAGAACATCAACTCGACTCACCGTATCGAGGGTATCAACACCCAGTTCGGTCTGTCAGGCGCTCTCGAGGCTGCCAAGGGTGTCGCAAAGGCTGTCTTCCCCTCTGCCAAGGCCTAAACGTCTTATGAACCAAAGATTTGGAACAACTAACTGCATGGCAATGATCTGATGTGAGAGAGGAAGAGTTATGACATTGTACAAATACGTTTTGTGGCTGTTGTCTCTAGTGAGCAACCAAGAAAAAAGTCATGTTAACTATCTGGGCGATAGAAACGATGCTGTATCTTATGAAAAAATGATAGACAAAGCTACGATCTACTCTTGCAATCGTGTCGCGAACTGGACAGTGTTGCCTTGTATTTGCTTGTCTTGATGTCTATGTCGATCTCACATGGGTAGGTCGAAACAGCTCCTGCCATCTGATCGGCCAAAGCGCAATCCTTCCAACCCCGCACCTTGCCTGTTCTCTGGACCTCTCGTCGATCTCCAGGACTGTAATCGCAGGCAGCCATTTTCCAATCAAGGACTTATGACGTCCGTCCAAGGATTACTGAACAATCCGAGGGGTACGAAATACTCACAGATAAGACTACAAAAGTCGCACTCACGACTCAATGGTTGTTTTGGTTCACCTAGGAGATTAGACAGTCATCGCTCTTACCACTAACCATGAAACTCACCATCTCTCGACCTCCAGGCTATGTCCTGTCAGCCATCGCCATCTCGCTCGGAGGGTTCTTGAATGGGTAAGTCCACCAATGTCCTTCTCTATTCGATCGAAGCATCCTGTTGACGAAAGCCTCAGCTACGATACAGGCAGTGTTGGTGCTGTGACTGAGATGCCTTTCTTTGCAACCGGTATTGGCGAACTCACACCCTTCCTCCGTGGATTTACTGTCTCGTTGATCATGCTCACTGGTGCCTTTCCTTCATTCTTCGCTGGACAGCTTGCCGATCGCTTTGGAAGATTGGCAGTCGTTGCAGTAGGTGCGCTGGTGTTTGCAATCGGTGCTGCGTTGGAGGGTGGTGCCAACAAACTCGGCATGTTCCTTGCAGGCAGAGCACTATGTGGTATAGGTAAGTTGTAACGGTATAAAGACATGAACATATGCTAACGTCCAAATAGGTGAAGGCTTATGGTTGAGCAACGTCACAGTGTGAGTCTTGTCATGGCTGAGAACGAGAACTTGCTAACTTGACGTAGGTATATCACTGAGATTTCTCCATCGGCTCGAAGAGGCATGTTGGTCTCGTTGCCCCAGTTCATGGCATGTGCAGGTATCTGCGCTGGCTATTTTACCTGCTATGGAAGCGTCCGGATCAAGTCAAGCTTTTCATGGAGAGGTCAGTTGCTCCCTATTGGCTTTTATTGTTTTCTGCCTTACTGACTTCTGGGACAGCACCCTACATCATTCAGGCCATACTAGGACTTGTCTTGGCCACAATGCCATTTGTGCTACCTCAATCACCTCGATGGCTCTTGGTGCATGGTCACCGCGACAAGGCCATCCAAGAACTCAAACGCCTTGATTTCAGTGCAGTCGAGGCCGAAAAAGATCTCCTTGGTCCTGCTGCCGAACAGCAGATGTCTGCGCGACAACCAGGCGCAGTCGAGGGACTTACAATGCTCTTCCGTCAGCCGTATCGGAAACCTGCCATGCTCGCTCTCTACGTCTTGGGAGTCATTCAGCTCAGTGGAATAGATGGAGTGTGAGTTCACCATGGCTGAGGTCATCAAAGAGTACTTGCTGACTTGACTTAGGCTCTACTATGCCCCTACCCTTTTTGCCCAGGCCGGCCTGCCACCAAAGTCCGCGTCATTTCTGGCATCTGGTCTGTCAGCAATTCTAATACTTGCCATCAGCATTCCCGCACTTCTTCTTGCCGACAAAGTCTCGCGTCGCAGCAGCGTCATCGTCGGTGGTTGCGTTCTTACCTTTTGCATGTTCACAATAGGCATACTCTACGCTTCCAACTCCGTGACGCCGCAGAACCCAGCTCGCTGGCTTGTCATCGTCCTGGTCTTTGTCTTTGGATTAGCATACTCGGCAACTTGGGGTATAGTCGGCAAGATCTATGCTTCGGAGATCCAGCCAGCAGCCACCAGATCTGCAGCAAGTGCTGTTGCTCAAGGACTCGGCTTCTTCACAAATTGGATCGTCGCCATCATCACGCCTGTGCTACTTGCCAAATCAAGCTATGGAGCTTACTTCTTGTTTGGAGGCATCTGCTTTGCAAGCGTCTTGGTCTTGATGTTCAGCATGCCCGAGACTCGAGGCTTGAGTCTCGAAGATATCCAGCGGGCTTTTCTGGTTCCTGGTACTGCGCAGAGAGGGAGAGTGGTTAGTGTGCTTAGGAAATGGGCCGGTCTCGGCAACTCTGAGAATCCTGCTGGAAACTCTCAGGCAAACGAGTCGGCCCTTGAACTCCATGATGTGGGCGATTTGCGGAACCAAGGTACTGCTGCCAGTGTTGCGGAAACGGCTTCTGTTGACAGCGGAAGCAACAGAGTTGTCAGAGTCTAGGTGGAACGGCTAGTTAAGCGACAGTGGAGGTTGCAGTTTATGGTCATGATCATGAATCTGGAGATACACTAAGAATATCTAATCGGAAAAACTTTTCATCTAGCCTCTCATCCGCCAGACAAAGTACAAAGCAATGACAACAGCCACAACGTCAAGCCCAATGGCAAAGTACCACGCACCGCGATATCCACCCAACACATTGTTACCGCCCTTGTTGACATTTCTATCCACCGTGCCAGCAATGCCAAGTGCAATCGAGATGCTGTAGTTGACGACTGTGTTGACCAAGCTGGCTGCCACACCCTGATGTTCCTTTGCCGTCGAATTGCTCAAGATGATTGTGCCGCTAGGGAAACTCATGTCCATTCCCCATGGCATAATGATGATGGAGACAAACGTCTGCGCCCAGTAAATCTGACCCACCGGTGCAGTGGCAATAAGGATTTGACCGACGAGGAAGCAGAGTGTAGCGATAAGCAGCACATTGCTGACTTTTGTCTTCGAGAGCAGAACGCCAGTTGCAACAGAAGCCAAAAGTCCGGATACGGCCACCGGGACGTTTTGAGCGCAAGCGGCGAGGGCAGAGTAACCCCGAACAACTTCTATAAAGTTCCAGAGGTAGTAGACCCAGACGCCAAAGGAACCCCAGCCAGCTGCGATGACGGCAAGAGCGAGGATGGATTCTTTGCTCAATGCTTTTAGTGGGACAAGTGGTTGGTCGACTACCTTGAGCTCGACCCAGACAAATGCGACGAGGAATAAGATGCCGACGATCAACAATACGTAGTTGTAGACTGTCGACCATCCCACGACAGCGGCCTGGTTCCAGGCAAAGTTGAACAAGATCAATCCTGTGACTCCAGTGATGCAGCCCAGGAAGTCGAACTTGATGGCACCTCCATGGTCGAGTTCGTCGGTGGGGATGATGAACTGTGCAGCAACAGCCGCGACCACACAAGCAATAGCCAAAGCCCAGAATGCCCAAGGCCACCAAGCAAGTTGTGCAAAGATGGATGAGAAGACGGCACCTACGACCCAGCCTGTTGGTGCCGCGGCTCCGAACAAAGCAAAGATGAGGTTCTTCTTGTCACAGGGAGGATATGTTCTTCCTACGATGGCCAAAGCATTGGGTACCATCACCGCAGGTCCGATGCCCTGGAAACCTCGGGCGACAGAGAACAGAATATCTCCCGAGTAGACAGCCAGACCAGCTACCATGCTCCACACGGCATACCAGCCCAGACCGATGATGTAAAGTTTCTTGTGTCCATACATATCTCCAAGTCGTCCTGCCGGCAGGATAAAGGTGCCCACGGTGAGAGAAAAGGCAGCGGGGTACCAAGACAGTTCTCCAGGGTTGCTGATGCCGAAACTGTCGCCAATGATGTGTAGGGGTGCTATCGATTGCGCCAATCCGCTGAGAGCGAGAAACTGGGACAAGCAGATGATGAGGATGAAGCATATCTCGTGGACTCCCGAGAATGGCAATGGTGGATGTTCCTCGGTGGGAGTGCCTTTGTCGTTTGGTAGATCTTTTTCGACATCTCCATCTTTGGATTTGGAGTCGGTGTGTATGCTGTCGGTGGAGGACATGTTTGCTCGATGTTTGAAAAGCAGCTCCAGGGAAAAAGAGAGAAAAATATGGCAGCGGATCCAAAGTAAGAGAAGAATGAAGCAAGATTGAGTGTCCCCAGAGATAAAAAGACTAGGACCATGGCATTACAGATTATGTGGAGTAGTCATCCACGATCCCCAACAGTTTCTCACTCGGGTGGTTGGTTGATCTGTCGACATTCCGATAGACCGTATGGACGTCACTGACATCTATGCGCAGACCCTTTTGAGATGAGATAGGCATGGTTGTGATTTCCTGCTTCTTTCTCTTTCGTCAAACCTAATATCAGACATGTTCATCGGATGTCAAAATTGCATCCAGTCCTTGTTGTATTCGTCATTGTAGTGTTTGCATTAAGACCAGACCCCCTGACCTCACAGAGCAGTTACCTTGATACTTTGAACTCTGGCAGTGATGCACATGGAAAATCTGGCAAGATAGGCGCGCGATCGACTAGCTACATGCTTTTTGGGGGTTATCACAGTACGTGCGTAGCAGCTACGGGTGTGATCTTCTGCTGGAGTTTCGGACGTTGTAGAGAACAGGGATCGTTGAGGTTGAGTCTCTATGCAGCTTTGTTGATCGAGTTTGGACAAAGATATCGTGCCTAATTTGTGGATGAACCTAAAGGGGTATAGACTCATGATCTGCAGATCGTCAGCGCTGGCCCGGAGGGCCGGAGCCTCCTCGCCGGCCCGTGCGTGGAGCTTTTCCTCGTCAAACTTGACCTCACCTTCAACACTGCAATACATTGTCATCAACTGAGAATTGGGCTAAACAGTTCGGAATCATGTTGTTCATGAGCAGGATGTCTCTTGGGGGCGTTAGAGCCATAAGCGTCTACAGCTCTGTACTAGATGAGAGTCACGTATTCTCCTAATGCAGATTCTCTCAAGTAGATGCATCATCACGATCTCTAACAATACCGTCATTGGGCCCACATGGATCGACAAGACATGTTCCCCCCAGGGTCTGAGCAGCTCTGTGGAACGTTGATACCTCTTTTCGATCATTGCACTTCAACCCCAAGGATTGACCGCCGCAAAACAGCATCTGGAGAGACGTGATGTCACTTGGATAAACACCAAATGTTGAGAAAATCAGCAAGTGACTCGCGGTGGGGATATGGAGTATCTTGCTTTGTTACAAGCTTTGCTTATAAAATCAACTCCGCTGTCGAATGCAGCAACATCTTACTGAACCTCTTCTATACCCAAAATCATCACTAACTCTCACATCATGTCCATCGGAGAAAGACTAGTACCTCATGTCATTGATGAATGGGCTAGAAGCCAACCAGACACCATATGGGCAGCTTATCCCACGTCTATCGAAGCCCTTGCGCAAGGGCAGTTGACACATATTACCTGGAAAGCCTTTTCGAATGCCATCAATCGATTGGCATGGTGGTTGACAGAACGACTGGATAATGACGAGTATCTCGAGACTCTGTGCTATGTCGGCCCTTCAGACATTCGTTATTTCATGTTCGTTGTTGCGGCTTGCAAGGCTGGCTTCAAGGTTGGTTTGGCGACTAAATAACTTGAATGAACTGTTAGCTAACATATCACCAAGGCACTATTTTCCTCTCCTCGCAATCAGATCGCTGCCCACGTCTCGCTTATAGAAAAAACACAATGTCGCACCCTCATTGGTGTGAAGAACTCTGTCGTCAATGACATACTCAAGAACACATCTGTGAGGTTTTTGGACGTTCCGTCTCTCGAAGATCTTCTCGACAGGACAGAGGCTCGACCGTTCCCATACGACAAGACCTACGATGAGGTATCACAAGAACCCCTGCTCGTACTGCACACTTCGGGATCGACTGGTCTACCAAAACCGGTCATGGTCAGACACAGTTTCATGGGCGCCAGAGACGCTCAACAGCTGTTACCACCCGTTGATGGCAGACACATCACTACTCGATACTACTCTGACATCAAGATGTATACGGCTCTGCCGCCTTTTCATGTAAGACATAGTGATATCTACTTGTTGCATGTACTGACATGACCAGTCGGCCGGCATCGACTTTCTCGGCTTCTCAGTCTTCCAAGGAACGAAACTCATATTCGGGCCTCCAGACAAAATCCCGTCACTCGAAATCGTACAACACATGCTTGAGCAAAATTTGGCAGACGCTGCCGTGATGGCACCAATAATCCTAGAAGAATTGGCGGAATCACCTTCAGCACTAGAAAGATTGTCCTCCTGGAGGAGTGTCTCATTTGGTGGCGGACCGCTGTCTGCCAAATCGGGAAACACTCTCTCGAAGTACACCAACGTCTACAATCTACTTGGATCTACCGAAACAGCCAACTTGCCTGAACTCACACCAGCCGACCCTAAAGACTGGCAATATCATGAGTTCCACCCGTCGGTTGGCCTCGACTTTAGACATAACTCTGGAAATCTGTACGAGCTGGTCTTTGTGCGTCAACCTGAGGACGGAATCTACTTCGCTCCCTTCACCACATTCCCGCTCGAATCCGAGTATTCGATGAAGGACCTTTACGCACCTCACCCAGAGAAGCAAGGTTTATGGTTGTATCAAGGCAGAGCGGACGATATCGTGGTGTTGTCTAATGGCGAAAAGTTCAATCCGGTCGAGGCCGAACAGATCATCGCATCGCATCCCCAAGTCAAGGCTGCGATAATTGTCGGCTCTTCTAAAGAACAGCCTGCCGTTTTGATTGAGCCCACGCCGAAACTTGCTGAGTTCAGCGAGCAGGACAGAACAGACTCTGTCTGGGACCTTGTTTCGAAAGCCAATGAACACTTGCCGGGCCACGCAAAGGTCGACCAAGCGCACACTAAGATCTTGGAAGATTCAGAGGCCTTCTTGAGAAGTACCAAGGGCACGGTGCAGAGACGACCAACGACTCACAAACTTCAAGACGATATTGAGAAGGTGTATCAAGATGCAGAGTCAGGCGTGCTTACACACGATCTAGACTTTAGCAGCATTGATGCACTTCGTACAAGTGTTGCCAAAGCTTTGTCTGAAGTTGGACTACGAGATGCTGAGCACATACGACCAGACGAGAGTTTGTTTGCATATGGTCTTGACTCTCTACAGACCCTCCGACTCTCGAAAACCTTCCAGTCGAGTTTGGACAATGGCACCAACAGTTCGGTATTGAAGACCATGATCTACAACAATCCGACCATTGAGAAGATTGCTCAGTCTCTCACAAAGCTAAAGAATGGAGAAGACGTGCAAGGTCAACGCTCGGAGGATGCACAGGCCGAGATGAAGAGAATCCTTGACGAATCTCTAGACTCTCTCGAGAAGATCGACGCGTCCGCCAACAAGACACGTGCTTCGGCACAATCAACACACGTGCTACTGACGGGCTCAACTGGTGGCCTGGGAAGCTACATCCTGGATGTTCTACTGACCAACCCGGATATCACTGTGACCTGCCTCAATCGAGCCGGCTCTGATTCTCAGAAACAGAAGAAAATCAACGCAGAAAAGGGTCTCAGCACCGACTTCTCACGAGTTGATTTCAAGCAGGTCGACCTCAACAAGGCCTTCTATGGGTTAGATGAAGAATCATATAGGAGTTTGAGCGAGCGAGCCACGCATATCATCCACAACGCTTGGACTGTCGATTTCAACCTCTCGGTCACTACATTCGAAGATCAGATCCGAGGTTGCCAGAACCTGGTTGCTTTCTCGATGCAAAGTGTCACCAGACCGCACATCCAGTTCATCTCCAGTGTTGGAGCCGCCAACCGGTGGTCTGGCGAGACTGAAGAAGCTGTACCAGAGAGTGTGCTCGAGAATATGGCATTCTCCGAAGACATGGGATATGCTCAGTCAAAGCAAGTGTCTGAATTGCTCTTACACCACGCAAGCAAGAAGTATCAGGTACCATCCACGATTTGCCGTGTCGGACAAATCACCGGACCAGTGCAGCATCAAAAAGGCCGATGGAACGACACCGAGTGGTTCCCAAGCCTCATCAAGACATCCATGTACCTAGGCAAACTTCCTGCCAGCCTTGGATCAATGGGTCGCATGGATTGGATCCCCGTTGATATCCTGGCAAACACGGTTGTGGAAGTCTTGCTAGCTGGCTCTGACGATACAACTTCTCAGTTTGTACATCTCCTCAACCCTCACGAAGCCGATTGGGAAGACATTCTCCCACACGTACAGAAGTCACTGGACCAAGAATTGCAAGTCGTCCCTTATGAAGAATGGCTGTCTGATCTGCAAGCTTCTGCGGAAAAAAGGCATGACGAGGCAAACCCTGCTGTCAAGTTGCTTGATTTCTTCGAAGAAAACAAACACGCTCTGAATCCGAGGTTTTCGACAGCCAATGCTCAAGAGATGAGTCAGACATTGGCAGGTCTTCAACCTGTTAGTGGTGAGTGGATGGAGTTGTGGATAAAGCAATGGGGGTTCAGTGGTGCTAGAGTAGAAAGACACTCGAGGATTTGATTGCGATCGTTACTCATCTAAACAGCAAGGATTGGCGTAGGCAAAATCAGATAGCAAGTTGGATGATTCATATACATTACAAAGGGTCTAATCTACTATATACCACTTTAACAGCAGTAGTCCTTCCATTCAAGACTCAACTACCTGTTCGAATCAATTAGCACAGCGCCTCAAAGTAATATAAACAAGAAGTGGTTGCAGGGTAGAAAATATCAGATAGAGCTAATAATAAAGAACATCAATCTGGCATGGAGGGATTCAATCTCCGTTTGCCATCAGTGAAATTATTAATCATCATTTGAGAAGGGAGAGTGTGTATATTGTGTAACAAAAACAGTGATAAGAAAGGATATACGTACGATATGTGTGAGACAGTTGCGAGGCAAGACATCTGATGATCCTGCTGGGTTAGAAAGACCAGAAGATCGTGTGGCTCTTGTTGAAAGACAAGATGCAATCTTGTGATTCTGGAGTCAAGCCGCTCGACGGGAAATGCATATCGAACAAGTCGCACACGTTTGGATCATGTCTGTACATGAGAAACGCGGTTCTAGACAAACTTTGGCGTCGTCCGAAGTTTTTGTAGCCATCGAACGGCATACATTTGGCGATCACCTAGAAGGCATGGATCCCGCAAACAGACATCAAGCAAACCAGGTTTCAGGCGCCAGCATGATACCCAAAAGTTCAGTCGAAGAGAATTCAAAACTTGTACACGGCAACAAAGAGAATAGGCAAAGGTTCAACAAGAAGTCCGAAGAAAAATCATGTCAGGTCTTGGCAAAAATGTACAAGCGGCGTCGGTCCGCAAAAAAATCTTGGCAGGCTTCAGATTTTCACCAATCTCTCAAATGGCTCAAGTATGAGTTTTCTGGCACCACAACCAAACAGCAAAAAGACATGATAGCGAAAGTATAGGAATAGCCGAAGGCGGGGCTCGAACCCGCGACCTTGAGGTTTGGAATATCTGGTGATAAGAGCCACACGCTCTACCGATTGAGCTACCCCGGCAGGTCTGATGATCAAGTTGTGTGACACAACTGGCTGCTGACATGTTGGTGAGGTCGTTCAGACGGTATATCAACAGCCACCTGTGCATCATACATCTCGACCATCAGCCCAGCCAAGGTAGCTCAAGCAATCGCTTCTCAGTGTGATTGAGGTATGGTTCAATTGATCAGCCGTTATGAATGCTGCTCTCCGGTTGACGACATGTGAGGGCGATGGGTTCTTGTGTGTAGATTCATCAAGCATGACTGACGACCGTGGGGACGGATCATGCTTGTCGAGTGGCCATGCATTTCCAGAGATATCAGCGTACAGGAAGTAGACGCTGAGCGGCAGTCGTGCATGCAGATGACGAGAGTGCTTTCGAGACATGTCTCCCAGGTACGTTGATGACAGTGACAATGGTAAGAAGAGTGTGGAATAGAGAATAGCAGCCAATGTTTGTCCAGTAGACGACCTGGCTGTCTGTCTTTTGTTACTCGGCTTCATTGTTATGCGGCAATGACAGGCAAAATATGCGGGTCATAGTAGGGCTTCCTCTTCCAGTTGGCGTAGTGCTTGGAGGATCCTGCCTTTGACCCTATGAAGGAACATACGCCAGGTCTTGGTAGTCGACTTGATCCGTAAGCATGTCTCTCCATGCTGCAATCGTAAGAAAGCTGGGAAACGATTTTGATCGTCGAGTGCAGACAGTCAGAACGAGCAGTACGCTTCTGAATGGCGATTCTCTAAAAGATCAATTGAGACCAGTCATAGTATCAACAGACCGTATGAGAAAGCACAGCCGTCCTGCTGACAGGCCAGAGACGACAGGCTGTGGCATCTAAAATTGCTGAACGAGATGAATGTTCACGGCGCGGTTGATGGAGAGAATTCGAGTGATAAGAGATCAGCCATGTCAAGTAACAACAGGAGGTGATGAAGAAGGTGCCACGTTGACGTCGAGGTTGACCAAAAGGGGAAGTCAACCCCACATGACGCCAAAATCAAGCCCCTCGACAGGTGGCATCAAGACGAACAAGGGGAAGCTTTTTGTTTGCAACTTTGTCTAGCATCCCAGACATTCACTTCCACATAGCGAAATAATGGAGCACCTCGAGTCCGCCCTCCGCCCGGTGCTGCAGCCCATCACTCAAAATCTCCCTGGACCCATCCGCGACATTGGCATCTCATTGCTCGGGAACCACTGCTACAAGACTCTTGTCCACGATGTCCAACTCAGCGATGCATCCTGCTTTAAGCTGGCCATCTCCAAGGGTCTCGGTATTGGCATCATCGGCGCCTCTGCTGTCGTCAAGATCCCTCAGCTTCTCAAGCTCCTGAACTCGCAGTCAGCCGCCGGACTGAGCTTCCTGGCCTACGCTCTTGAGACCAGCTCATACCTCATCTCGCTCGCCTACAATGCTCGTATGGGCTTTCCCTTCAGCACATATGGCGAGACGGCCTTCATTGCCATCCAGAACGTCGCCATTGCAGCCTTGATCCTGCAGTATAGCGGCAAGGGTGCTGCTGCCGCTGTCTTTGTCGCTGGCCTGGCTGCCGCTGGCTACTCGCTCTTCAACCCCAGCGTCATCGACATGAAAACCATGGGTCTTCTCCAAGCCGGCGCTGGTGCTCTTGGTGTCGCCAGCAAGCTGCCCCAGATCATCACTGTCTGGCAGCAGGGCGGCACTGGTCAGTTGAGCGCTTTCGCCGTAAGTCACCAATCTGCTGCTCGTACTTTGTAACTTATGCTGACTTCGCTGCTCCCAGGTCTTCAACTACCTCTTCGGCTCGCTCTCGCGCATCTTCACGACCCTCCAAGAAGTCGACGACAAGCTCATCCTTTACGGCTTCATCTCCGGCTTCGTCCTCAACGCCGTCCTCGCCCTCCAGATGATCTACTACTGGAACAGCGCTCCCAGCAAAGTCAGCGCTCCCTCGTACAAGTTGAATGAGTCGGGAAGAAAGGAGGCCATTGCCATGACTACCAGTGCTGAGACCAAGGGCAAGAGTCCCAGCACTCGTAGAAGAGGTTAGACTTGGATAGTACCTGTATACAGAATCTCATTCCATATCACATGTGCAAACCATCTGCCGCATTTCCAGATACGCGATAATGTCCGGCTTGAGGGTGTGTCAGATCAGCTATTCGCTGTCTTTTGACACGTTTCTGTCGTGCAAGAACTCTGCTGCTTCGTATCCTGCAATACCGTTCTGTGTTCGTCATGTAGAGGAAACGGATCGTGAGCAACATCGACTCCACCCACATGCCACCCATCGCAGGCGTGTCCGACATCGAGGCCATCGTTATCCTTTTCCTCCCCCTAACAACGAGCAGAAGCGTAAGCGCTCCAGAGACAACGCCGGGACTATTAGCATGTTTCCTCCTCGCCGTTGCGGAGGCCCGTACATGCGGTCGCCGAACATATATGCTACCTCTCTGCGTCGGCTCTCGCAAGCACAACTTGTCAATGTCCTCGTGCTGTGCTTCTGTATTGAAGAGGGTGGTCGTTTCCAGCGGAACGAGCGATGAAAGGAGGCAAACAAAGAGGTCGGTCTCGCATCGGTACCATAGCTAACCATGATTCCCGGGTTCTCGATGCAGTCGTATAGATGTTTGCAGAGCTTCACGATCTGTTCGAGACAGACGGCGGTTTATGTTCTGGTGTGTTTCGTACTATATCATATCTGTTGGTTTATCCTTCTCTTTACAATAGCGTCCATGAATACGGTGTAGATACGTGCTCAGAGGCAAATACGGCGGATACGGTGAAGCAATCCGAATGTTTGTCTTGTACAGTCACATCAGCGAGCCTTTTTGTCTCTTGTACTTTTCGATAGACCATGGCTATCACGTATCTGTACTTTGTGTAAGTGTCAGTAGGCATAGAGCAAAGAACCTGGTTGGTGTGCTCAGTTCAACAAGACTTACTCGGATGGCCGTCAATTTGCATGATCCTCCAGGTCAGGATGAAATTTCTTGTTGTTTTGCCCAAAACCAGGTTATATCGCTGAGTAGTCTCCATGCAAGAATACTGCACATAAATACATGCTCAAGAAGTCCAATCAAAAGGGTCCCTGGGGTGTCCAGACCATGAGATAATGCCGCTGCCCTTCTTGAGTCCGGGTCATACCAGCAACTTCCCGGTTGACCCGAAGTTTAACCGGGCGGCTCTTCGCGCACCGGCCGCTAATAACAGTCGACTTCATGGTGTCGATCTCTGCTTGCGATAGTCTTTGACTCAACAACAACATCATGTATTTTCACCACGCTAGACTTGGCCATCAGGTCTATCCGGAGCCATGAATACCAGTCTGGTATTGCTGATGTCTTGATCCCGGTTCTGGTCCTGAAATATGCCTCTGTTCTTGTCGATACACATCAACGCCTCGTGTTCAGAGCGTCTGCGCCTGATATCTTGTACTGACGCACGACTCCTGGGATCCTGGATAATCTGAGAGGAGAGTCGACAGTCTGTTGAACCCGGATCAGGAATGCTCATGCCAGTATGCTTCGCGGTGCCTCATGTTGACAGCGGTGTCCTGGGTCCGCAGTCATCTTCTTGAACCATGACAGAAACATCGAAGTTGATGGTCCTGGAGCTCGAGAGGGATACCGTCTTACATCAGCCTCTCAAGCAGGAGGCATGGGGCCTCAGAAGTGTTGCCAGTCCTGGAGGTTGCTTCTGGCGTGAGTGGTGTCTTGCTGCAAACATCTGAGCTGTCAATCGAGAGGCACTTGACTCTGGCCACCTGGAGCTAGAGAGATAGGTCTTGGGAGTGTGTTTATGCCCTCTTGAGGCCTGTCGAGGAGCCTTAGCAAACATGGGAAGGTATAACAAGCAGTTGCCATATGCGCATTGATCTCCTGCGAAGGAACGTGCTTCTCTGCTTCCAAGCATCGGACTTATCAGTGCGGTGAAGCGAGCTCCCATACAGCGTCATATTGGTTATCTCCGAGTGCGTCTCCGAGACCGAATTCCTGCGCTTGCTCGACTGTGCGTCTTCCCTCAGACCAGCAACCACCACCCAAAGACCACCCTCTCCAAACAGAAATGGCCTCATATCACTGCCTGGTCTGCCACCCCACCGTGGCCACCTCCAACAGTCTGGCCAACATGAAGGCCCATCTGGGATCTACCACCATGCCCGGCCACAACATGGGCCCCTGGTGCTGTCGAGGCTGCGCTGGCCGCGCCGTCAGAGGGTATGTTGTTGGTTTAACCTATCCCCTTCGCTAGCGCTAATGACTTTCTAGTGATCTTCATCCCAGTCACCCCGGCCATCAGTCCAGTTGGGACAAGGACCTGGTGCTGGAGGATGCTTTGAAC
>JALPCE010000087.1:0-77477 GCA_026538705.1 Aureobasidium sp. GC_Fusr_1 | reverse complement strand
GTTGTATCATGGTCGTCACCCCAGCTATGCTCTTGCCATACCCTGGTCTTTCCTCCCCATGTGCGACAGTCAAAGTGTAGTTGTATAAATGCATAATCTCTTGTATAGCAGAGCGATGTCCACGGAGAGACGCTTGCGTTTAGGCCTCTCTACGGTGGCACCCCTATATTGAAATTCCATTGTGCATTTCTATAGCTTATGATAGCGCTATGGTTTGTAAGGGAGAGGGCCGACTACTGTAGGCTGTGACTGTCTCTTGCACACAGGGAGGTTGTGTAATGCAATCACAAGTCTGCTGCAGTTGACTGATATGTCGTGACCATCTTCGCCATCGCCGTTAACTCGCATCATCCTCTGTATCCTGAGTACATATATACTTCCGTCTTCAATTTCGTGCATCAATTGTATGCCGAAGATGGGGCTTGTACCCGTAAGTTCACCAATCTGGTTTAAACCGCGTCTTCGGCTGATTTGACTCGGTGTGGGGAGATGGTTCTTCATTCTGGACATCGTGATGACCTATACCTCAGGGAAATTGACTCTCTGCCCTGAATGAACGTTTGTGACAAGATGAGACACTAAAAACAGAAGATTAGAAGCGATTGTCGTATATGGTTGGTTGACGGTCTTTCATGTTCAACGCCGACCCTGTCCGCCAAGCGAGGCTTCACCACCAAAAAAAAGCCGACATTTCACCATACTTCACACCGTTCTCGACACGACGAGATAGTGCAAAAAAGAATTTCTGACAACGTTTGATAGGAATAGCCGAAGGCGGGGCTCGAACCCGCGACCTTGAGGTTCGGAATATCGAATGATAAGAGCCACACGCTCTACCGATTGAGCTACCCCGGCAGGTCTGATGATCTAGTTCACTGTGTGAACTGGCTGCTGACAGATGGGAGCGAAGATCGATTGAAGAGTATATATTCCTTATCATATTTGCGTGAGCTATCTTGCGGAACAATTAGAAACACTTTCCTTACTGTTATAGTCATGTCGGGGAAAGAATTACAAGTGCATTGAGGGACAGTGTGGGTATCTTGTCAAGCACATAGTGTAAATCGACAGCGATGGTGGAGACAACAGAATGAAAGTAACAAGGTAACATCCAGCAGTAAGCTGCGGAATGATACGCTCCGTGCATACAGTACGAGCAATTATTATTAGGAAAAGCAAAATCGTTTCAGTCGTGAGACACCTTGTCCTTCTATCCCATTCATCAACTCACTCCTCATCTTAGCAATTTCTCCACGTCACCCAATCTTGAGGACTTGGTCTTGCCTCTCTTGTTGTCCTTTTCTTGGAAAGCCATCATCATGAGTTTACGCTTCTCGGCCTGGATATCCAGTGTGCGCTCCTCGATGCTGCCCTCCATGACGAGACGGAAGACACTGGTCTTCTTCGTCTGTCCCAGACGGTGTACACGATCAACGGCCTGGTCTTCGATGGCAGGAGCCCACCAGCTGTCCGAGAGAATGACCTGGTTGGCAGCGACGAGATTCAGGCCAACGCTGCACACGCCCAAGCTCGCCAGCATGATTGTGCAATCCGGGTCCTCCTCAAGGGCATGTAATGCTTGGTCTCGAAGTCTGACGGACATAGTGCCGTCGAGTCTGCAATACTTGAAACCTTCACGGTCGAGTCTAGCCTGCACAATATCCAGGAACTTGGTCTATCACAAACAGAGTCAGCGGCCGCACGTTCATTAATAGCTTCAGAGATACGTACCCATTGAGAAAATACAACGGTCTTGTTACCTGTACCCTTGGATGCCTTGAGGATTTCGATGAGCGCTTCAAGTTTGGTGCTGCTAGCATCAAAATCGATTGATTCATCCTTGGCCTCGTCACCAAAGTCATTGGCTGGCTGGACAAGGATGGAGTTATCCTTGAGCTCTGCGCGACACATCGGGCACTTTTTCTGTGTACCGATGACACGCTCAATACACTCTCTGCCAAAGACGTGAGCGCAAGGTGTGATGACGGGACTGTGCAAGTCGTCGAGGCAGATGGCACACTCCTCTTGGGATTGGATGCTCAACGAGAGCATATCCTGCAAAGCCTTGAGATTTTCCGGAGTCAATTCAACAACCTTCTGCTTTTGGATCTGTTCCATCAAATTGGTGACACGCTCGGAGCACATCTGCCAGTGGTTGCATACTTGACGCAGGCGAAGGAGAATCTAGAATAAAACGTTAAGACCCCTTTCGAGATTCGTGAAAGGCATGATTTCTTACCTCCAGCAAGTATCGATATGTTTCGGAAGCCTTTTGACCCTCGACCTTACGGTAGGACGACAATGTACCTTGAGCTTCTTGGAACAGTGCCATGTATCTCTCCTTCTCCTTGTCGGCAAATTCAATACGATGCACAAACTCGGACAGTTGTGGCAGCTTGAGATCAACAAACTTCATCTCCTTGCGACGGCGCAAGGTGAATGCAGACATGACTGCCTGCAGAAGGGCGATTGCACTCGAGTCATTTGCCTTGACTGGTCGATCAAGGACACTGTTGAACACCTCCAGTTTCTCCAAGCCTCCGGTGATTCCAATAAAGCGTAGCAATGAGTAAAGATCCTTAAGTGAATTGATGATAGGTGTACCAGTCAGTACCCATCGTGAACGTGCAAGCACAGCAGTGACGGCGCTGGCACCCTTACTGCTTGGGTTCCGAACATTGTGTCCTTCGTCAAGAATGATACGTCGCCAACGAACCGAATACAAACCTTTCGATTTGGGGGGTTGTCCACCTGAAGCCCAGTCGCTTGCAAGTGTCTGATATGTGGTGATGACAACATCGTACTGAGAGAATTCCTTAGGGCTCATCGACTTCTTTCCAGCCCCATGGTAGGTGTATACGCGCAAGGGATGGTCCTTGCGTACATGTCTTGCGATCTGAAATGGGTCAGAATTGTGTCCTTAATTACACCCTGCAATTTTCATACCTGGTCGCTCCAGTTCGACATCACAGACAGAGGCGCAACGATAAGTGTTGCGTTCAATTCGCCTTCCTGGCTTGGAGTGGAATCTCCATGATCCGACACCAGTAGTGATATCATCTCTAACGTTTTACCCAGACCCATATCGTCTGCAAGGATGCCACCGCTTGCGAGGACAGGTTCTTTGTCTTTGATGGAGAAATTGGTTGCAATGTTCGTGAATGCGTTTGGATGGCGCTCGTGTCTTCGCCAAAGCTGTACGAATTCTTTGGAACCCTTTGCAGGGACCTTGGGGTTCTCCTTGTCGAGCATCCATGCCAATGCCTGCAGCTGGTACGGAAGCATGGTAGTAGCAAGGCGCATGGGTTGCTTGGCTTTGACCATGGCTGCAAGGTCGTCTTCAGAAGTACCAAACTGCTCTGCAGCTCGGCTGACGTCTCTCGGATTGAAGCGTTCGCTACCACTGATGATGTCTTGCATAGTCTGTTCCTGCGAGCTACCACCAAGACCAGGTGCTTGTGAAGCCTTAAATTGAGAGCTGGCCGCTATCTTTCGTTCGGCGGTCTGCTGCATCTTCTTCTGGTCGCGCTCATACCTACTAATGTCTTGAGTGGGCAACCTATCGACCATCATACGTTCGCGCACTTCTTCACTCAAGGGTGAGCTCATAGGAGGTCCGAAGAACTTAATTGCAACAGGACAGTCATATTGGCCAATCTCGCCGGAGAGAGAACCTTCCATGAGAAGCCAGCCGTTGTCGATATATCTTGCGAGCTTGGCTGCTACGTTTCTGTATTTCCCTAGTTAGTGTATTGATTCCAATAAAGATCAGTTGTGGCAACAAGCCTTACCTTCCGATGTGACCAATTTGTTCGTTCGCCATGTTGTCGATTCGGACTTCTGGAGTCAGCGGGCGATTTGTAAAGCTGATGCTTCGGTGACTTACTGGCATTGGGGTCGTAAGGGTTGCTTGGTTCTCGCTTTATGGTAATCCTTTCACCGACAGTTGCAAAGCCTGTGTAAAAGCGAACACCGACAATTTTGGTGTCTAGAGAGCCATATTTCTGATACTGATCATGAGCCACAGGAGGATTTTGCGAGGATGCCACATTTTCGAAGATGTCGTTGTCTTCTTCTTGAAGCCAAGCGTCGCGTTCGGCCTGGCTGTGTTGCTGGGGTGGAGTCCACGGTGGGACGTAGGCCGTACGGCTCCTTTGCGACGAGGGACTTGGCTGAGTCCATGAAGGAGTGCGAGCAAATTGTCTACCTCCAGCAGTAGCAGAACTTCGGCTGCCCTGCGAGCGTGAAGGCGTGCGTGCCGAAGAATGAGAAATACGAGGCGTTTTGGAATTCGGACGCGTCTCGGCACTGTCAGTGAGGTCAATCACCTCGCTGGGACGTTTACGCTTCGAAGCATCGGATGCCTGTCCTTGCTTTGCACCGTTAGGCGCCATCCAAGGAACAGATCTAGGCATCCTGCGCGACAATCCTCTGTACGCAGGCGTTACAGAATAGTAAAGTGAAGAGGCCTTGAACGACGTGAATCTCTCTGTCTTGCGTCAAAACCCACGGCGTTCGTCTGTGGAAGCCAAGACGCAGATCAAGCATGCCCCGCACTAGCCCGATGAGGAAGGATGACACAACGGAACATTGCATTAGAAATTCTGATGGCTCTCTATATGCCTAACAATATACTGTACAGGTCGCAATCCGCACCTCTGGTGATTGGTATCATTCGAATAAGAAAAAATAAGAAAGCAAAAAAGTCGTCATGTCAAACAAACACTGAGCTCGTGGTGGTGGCCTGCCCTGTTGCAAGCTCCAAACTCCAAACTCCTCCTTTTGTGATGGCGTCGTTGTTCAGCTACCTTGCACAGATGCCGCAGCAATCAGAGCCATCAGCGCCGAGCTATGTGTCGATGCATCCGCTTTGTCGTATGGCCCGGACCATTTGAGCCCGAGACGGTTTTGAAAGTCGCGGTCGTTCTTCCATATGCTCTGGGCATTGGTTTCCAAGAACTGTTTGAGGCCAGGATCCGAGGTCGCTGTGTATAGCTGGGCCACATTGCGGTTGAAAATGCCTTTGAACTGAGACACATCACCTCCGCAGCCTTTTTCGCAGCTGTCGTGCAAAACACCATTGCTATCAGTGAGAGTCTCTATCGCAGCCCACGCGATATTTCTGGCGAAGACAATGTAAGAGTCATCGAAGCTAGCTTTGGACAGCTCGACCAGCCCTCCAACAATGACGCCTTGGTTGTAGGACCATACGGTGTAACCATTGTTTCTGCAAGAGCCGTCCAGTCCGTCGTTGATGGTGTTGTTCATGCTGATCATTCCGGATTGCTCGAACCACTGCCATTCCTTGATTGCCCAGTTGAGGTACTTGATGTTCCGAGTTCGGCTGGCAAGATGAGCAGCTACGCTCAAGAACAACTCATTGGCGATGGCGTTCAAATAAGTTCGGTCCTTGTCCCACCAAATGCCACCCTTGCAGTTGGTAGTCCAGCCTTTGGCCATGTCGTCGAAGAGCTGCTCTGCAGTATTGAGATATTCCTGATCATGCGTGAAGTCATATGCTTTAATCCATGCCAGAGCCCACCAGCCTTCGTCGTCGTAGAAGTCGGTCTTCGTGGTCATGACATTCTTGTTGATTTCCAAGGTGTTCCTGAGGGTATCTTGGAAGTTGGAGGTCGGGTCGATTCCTTGCATGTCGGCCAGTGCAGTGATGCACTCTGCACTATTCCACCAGCCTGTGCCATTGAACACTCCAGTACCCTGATTGTACCAGTGCATCAATGCATCGGAAGAAGACCGGGCATGCGAGAGGTAGTCGTAAGCTTGAGTACCTTGGGTGAAGACAAAGGTCCCAAGCAGCGTCAGAAGGTAACTTGACAACCGAGCCATTGTTGTAGTGTGTGATTAGAATCAGGAAACAGTGATAAGGCAAAAGAATGTCCGCGAAGGACAATCAGAATCTGCGCCTGGGAAGAACTTATAACCTGTTTCGAAGGAGTGGCATGGCTGAGTATTTTCGGCCCAGCCACATAGCTAGTCCTACATAGTCAGTTTGGCGATCAAAGCTATATTGTTTACCCAAAAATAAAGAAGCCGTAGCAACATTAGGCTGTGCCTCACACATACCATTCGCCTTGGCAGTTACAGCATGCCTGATTCTGAAGTGGTTCGCGCAGGTGAGACGGTGACAGCGAGCTAGCAAAATTCGAAGGACAAGGCAGAGCTTAATCCGTCCCAGGCGATTCTTCTGTTTCGGTCTATTCAGAACTCATCATGTGAAAGACAATCGGCACTCGAAAGGTGTGCTTTGCCTGTATTGCAGACCTTGTGGTAGAGTCGCCTTGTTGCTTGCTCCCCACCTACCTGATGCTGTGTTTGCAGGATTCGGGGATTTGGGTAGCGAACAAAGATGATCTGACTCTGCTACAGCGTGCCGAAAGGACCGGCAGATCGTCCAAAAGCTGAGGGCAGCCGTCAGCTCAGCGGAAGATCCAGATTCGAAGCGACGAGGAATCCATTGAGAAGTCCATGCGCTTGAGGATGGCCCAATATGTCCGAGGCCATCCTATTGCAATTCCGGCACGGTGATCCGTCGTCGCAGATACCGCGATGTTGACATGGCGTGTTTTCTGAAACACACGCGAAAGGCATTGGGGTCAGAGTCAGACGCGAAGTTCTGACGGCGGTGCTCACTGCTCAGCAGCTGACTGTCTGTCATTATTGCGGCACGTCATGAAGTTGGATATTGCATGTCCGACGTGCATCTGCCTTGAATCGTGCTTTGCGCCTTCGGTCGTGTTGGTTAAGTGCGAGGAGCAATATGTGCAATTGTGTCCGAGACACGACGTAGAGTGCGAGTTGAGTGTCTTGTTAAAAATAGGCCAACTTTAAAAAGACCCGCTCGATCGGACGAGTCTTGGCTCAGGAGTCAGGAGAACAGGAAGGCAAGATGAAACGGCCAAGCTCTTGGATGCTCCTCGACGGCATCCCGGGTTCAACCCACTATCAAGTACAACGACGGTATACATTGTATACCCATACGCTGTGTAATTCGAGTCGTATGCAATGTGCAACACAAGGAGAATTGAGTATAATCGGCATAGCTGCAGCGGAGTGTGGCAGGCCGCAGAGACCATGTGGGAGATGCACCAGCTTTCTGCAAGACTTGCACGAGGCATGGTCATATTGCCGGGTACTGGATTGTTGAGGCTACGTGAGCTTCTAGTGATCATATATCGTAGACCGGGCGACAGTACGACCAGTGGAACATCCTCCAGAATTGCATGCTGTGCAATCTGTGTTACGGTCTCGAGGAATTTTGAGCAAGCGGTGTTGCATGAGCTTGGAAGTCTATATATACAATTGGGAAAGAGCGATACTCAACGATCTCAGCAAAGCCCGATCAGGTCTCGTGGTCTAGCGGTATGATACTCGCTTAGGGAGGTGCCTCAAAACCTTGAAAACTCTAAGCCAATTGCGAGTGGTCCCGGGTTCGATTCCCGGCGAGACCCTTTTTGCCTGCTCCCTAGCGATTGCTTTTGTCTATAAGAGGAGGAGGAGGCATGAGTCTTTAGGGTGTGAGTGTAGCTGTTTTGGTAAGTCCCAAGATTGTTTGTCCAGAAAAGTTAGTCGTGTAGAATCGCTCGAAGCTCGTACAAGCTAGAGTACGTTGGTTGGTAAAGAGAACCTGTGATTATGTCCTCGCTATCTAAACATTCATATAACAAACCACGAGATTGTCCTTGCCATCGAGAGCTGGCGCTTACTTTATAGCATATGCTGATCTCTCCATATGTTCTACTCCAAGTTTTTGGCTTTACGATGACCAGTGCCCAGGCTTCTGTGTACTTCTTCCTACAGTACACACATCTATCTCTCTTGACTGGATCACAAGACCCTATGAGTAGGATTATCTAGTCAATCGAATATACAGATGCTTTCCAATAAGACTACCAAACTGAACACGATTTGGAGGAAGATTTAACATTAACAAAAAGTGGTAGAAAATACAATATATACACGAAAGAGCCCATGAGATATGACATCTCAGGAAAGTGTTGATGGCAACAAAAGAGAGCAAGAAGAGAATAAAAAACAGAGGATTGCTGGGATCATGGCCTGAAATTGCTGAAAAGTAGAAAAGAAACCAACATATCTCGTCGACCAAAAAACTACCATATATCAACAAGTGATAGGCATGGTGCAACACAAGGACGAAATAACGATAGCACAGAGTTGGCGAGTCCGGTCGTGACTGGGTTCATCAAGAGCTTCCAGGGATGGCGACGAAAGATTTGGGCAGCGACCATATAGTAGATACAGCTTGCATGAGCACGGCTCAGCAGTCAAAAACAAGAGGCTTCAAACTGGCAGAACGTGGGTTTTGCGCCCACAAAATTCATGGTCAAAATGAGAACCTTAGTTGGAGAAAACAAAGTAAGCAGTTCCAGATGTCACGGAAACCTGTTGGAATGTCAGCATCAAAGCATGTTTTAGACAGACGAGGTGAGACTTACAGTGCAGCCAGAGGTAGAGCTGCAGGAGTCGTAGTTCTTGCCGCTGCAGTACTGTCCATCCTTGTATCTGCAGTAACCGTTCATGTTGTCACCCTCAATGGTGATGGTAAAGTCGAGCTTCTCATCGGTGGTGGGAGCGTTCTGGAAGATGGCGAGCCATGCAGCACCGTTGGAGTAACCAACACCAAGGTTGAGAGGAGCATAGTTACCCCAAGGGTTTGCAGGAGAACCCCATTGGCAGCCATCCTCAGCCGAGACTCCAGCAGGGTTGACATAGTACTGAGCGGAGGTGGTCTTGCCGGTCCACTGGTAGTAGGTGGCATCGGGGCAAGTCAGGTTTGCAACACTGCCAGGGTTGGCAGTAACGGGGACAGTCTCAGACTCTGTGCCGGGGTAGTCAGTGCGGCAGACAGCAGCGCTCGAAGACATCTCGTTGCGAACAAGGACAGTGACCTCGGAAGAACCGGTGATACAAAGAGTGTCGTGGTTAGGGTTGGTCTTGTAGAGCTTGCCGTTCTTGCAGAGAAGGCCACCAACAGATTGACCAGTCAAGCCTTGGGCAGTGGGCCAGTGGGCCTTTTGGTAACCGGCAGGACAGGCGTAAGAGCAGTACATGCCCTCGGCGCAGCAGTTGCTGCCTCCGCAGTTGGAGTAGGTCACGGTCTTGATGTTGGTGAGACCGAGAAGGGAGCTTCCGAAACCGGGCGATTGGACACCAGTCCAGCCACCGAGACCGAGGTAGTCAAGAGACATGGCACCGTAGTCAGAGGGGAAGTCGGAGCAATCGATCTCTCCGTCAGGGAAAGAAGTGTCGAGGCCAGTCGATGACGACGAGGCTGCAGAGGACGTGGCACTCTGCTGGGATGAGGAAACACTAGTGCTGATGGAGATGCTGGTTGAGCTCGAGGCTGACGAGGAGCTGGACGAGGTTGAAGTGAAGAATGTAGTGCTGGCAGCGGCGACGGCAGAAGAGGTCGAGGACACAACCGACGACGAGGGGTCGGCCAGAGATGGAGCGCCGTTGGCCCAAACCAGAGTACCGTTCTTGATGCCCTCGAGGACATCAGCCTCGGAGATGATGTTGCCGTTGAGCGAGTACATGACAACCGTGGGACCGGCGACAAAGTCGTCGACGTTCTCAGTTGCGGTAGCGTCACGCTTCATGTCCTGATGGTGTTGATGGTGAGCATGGTGGTTGTGGCGAGGGACGGCGGCGGCCAGGCCAAAGGCGGCCAAGAGCACAATGAGCGAAGACTTCATTGTCGGTCCGGTTAAGAATGCGATTCGGAGTCGTTGATTGGGGTTACTTTTCGGCGAAGGAATGCGGTGATCGAGGTGCAAGCGAGTGACTGTCGTAGGATTCCAAAAGAGTGGATAGAAGCAAATGCTTCTGCTGGGTCGTTAGTGATGTCCGGGGAAGGAGTGTCGGCTGCTACAACATGCAGATGGGCGGCGCAAAGGTCGAAGAAGAAGGAGAGGGAGACGTGGAAGGGACGACCTTCGATGAACTATGTAAAATGAAGCCTGCCCGTTTCCTCCCTCGAGGCTTGTCGCAAAAGAGGCAAGTTCGCGTGCCTGCCAAGGCAATCTCGCACCAGTGAGCTTATTGTACCATACTACTCCGCTCGTGGCGTGTGTTGTGAACTGCTGCCGATACTCTAGAGTGAGGATTCCGGCCGACTCTTGCTTGTGCCCATCATCCAGCAGATGGCTCATCGGACCACTTGCGACTCGACACTTATGGACGCATGATCCCAACGACTGTTACTCTGGCTGTACAGCTCTTCTGTCAGCTCAACTCTGCCAATCACCGCGTGTTGGCTAGGGAATGCCATCAAGGACAACCAAATCATCAAATTTCCCCATGCATGTTTGTTGGCCTCGGCCGTTGGAAGGCGCAAAGTCAATTGATCGACCGTCAACACACAGACCCTTGCACAAATCACAAGATCTCATCCAAAAAAAAAAACCCGAGCTCCTGCAGCCTTCATGCGAACCATGCGAATCGCCTGCTTTGACAGCCACTCCTCTGCTAAGCTCGCCGTCTCACACACGGTGGGAGCATCTACGCATGCTGGGAAGCCATGTAAGCGGCCAAGAGCACTGCGCTGAAAGCTTTGCGACTGAGACGCCTAGGATGTTTGTTGAGCCGCTTGCGTGGAATGTAAGACCTTGGCGTCCTGGAAACAACTATTGAACTGCCGTCTCTGAAACTGCTCAAGTCGTGCTCCGGATCGATGTCGTCGCAATCTCGTTGCAATCCCCCAACTCCTGCCGATGTTGCCGCCCGGATAAGGCACGTCGATATCCTTATAGCTAGATGCTGATCAAGAGATGTTTGGAAGGATCCTCATCTACATGCTGGTCGGAGTTTCTGTGCGTATCTGAGCAAGGACATAGTGATGTTGATACACGTATTCTCTGCTTCTTGGTCTCAATCCGGAGGCATGATCCGATGCAGCCACAGGGGTTTTAGGCTACGTTGACGACAATACTGCTGCGGTTAGGCGAACGTCGAGCACGTAGCCGACACCCTATCTTGAGACATGAAGTGGGTCGATTTGGCAACAAGCGAGCGCAGGTCTAGACCACAAGTGCAAGCGTCCTGGCATAAGCTCCTGCACAAACTAGATGTAGCTCATGTATGCTCTCATCGCTGCATTAACTGTTGCGAACGTACAAAACCCCGGAACGAAACCGAGTCTGCGAGAGAGCCAAGATGACCGCGATTGTCGATGGACATCACGCCCTTCCGTGAGGTGCTACGCGTTCTTGTAGACATGATATGGTGTTTCAGGCATTGGCAGATAAGAGGGAGCGACTATTCAAGCGTTGGACAATCCCATACACCGATTTGGGTGCTACAGGTATGACCCTGCTCCATCAGATCCAGCCTTTTCTGCCGGCAACGCCAACTCTTTATCACCAGATGTGATGCTCAAAATAGGTAGTCCTATGATGCAAACAACTTGCTCATAGAAAAACATAGATTTGTGCTGAAATCATCGTTGTTGGCCAGTTTGTTGTGACATGCTTGGAATGCGAGTGAGATACTACGTTGCTAAGCTGCGACGGAGAGCGAAGCATGAGAAAACCCATATTTCGGTACAAACCCAACGCATATGGAATCGTCGTTAGCTAGGATCTCTCGAACACATCACTTCGTACGCCGAGAGCCATGCCCGGAAGAATTGAGACGAATAGAAGCAAATATGAGGATAAAATCGGGTATGGAAACTTTGATGATCACTTTTTCAACGCGGTTGGTAACACCCTGTCTGGTATCTGCCAAGACATGGTCGCCTCACGGTATGGGTCTCAATAGAAAACCAAAATCAAGCAACATAGGCAACTACTGTCGACCAGATCAAAGCGAGAGGGATCCGAAGAGAAACCACCCATGCATGATGCGCTTCGATAAAATAAAAAGTACATCGCCCGACCAGAGGCTCGAACTCTGAACCTTGAGATCTCTATGTTTAAAAGTCTCACGCGCTGACCAATTGTGCCAGCCGGGCAAAGATAAGATAAGAGTGGCAACACCATTCTCATACCCTTTGTAGTCAGTGTGCTTTCTACTTCAAGATCATGTCACGCAGGAAATCGCTGTAGTCAAGTCGAGAGATTCAATCATGAGGTTCAAAAAAATTAATGGAATATGTACGGGTCCAAGAACCTACGGAGCAGGCCTGCTGCCATGGACAAAAAGCGATCTACATGAGCCGTGCCAATTCCAGGAAGTGTTTCTCGCAATCCTCCCAGTGCTTCTCTCGTTGTTCGTTCAAACGACCAACGCAAATCCAAGAGCAAGCCCTACGCACGAACGGCCTGAACAATTCACTAGGGGAGCACATCTCACTACCCGGTCCAACGTAGTAATAGTCGACCCATTGTGCTCTGGGCACAAGAAACTGCTTGTTGCAAACAGAACAGTGTTGCATACCTATTTCCTTGCTTTCCATGACCTTGCTGATTGCCGTATTGACAGGCGGAGACGCATCTTCGGGGAGAAGTGTAGACAGTTGTCCCACGTATTGGGAACGAGCACAAGCGCGTGCACTCAGTTCAAAAAGAGAAGGTGCGGCAGACCGCACATATGAAGGTGGTGAAGGGGAATTGAATGAAGCAGAATAATCTGGTCTGGCATGTGCGGTATACGCGCGGAAACGGGGGCGGACGACCGAACCATCAATCTCGAAGAAGGACGTCGACGATGAAGCGACATAAGTCGATGTGGACTTGAGTCCCTGAGAAGCGGCGTGGAGTCGAGAGGCATAGAGACGATGCAGCAAAGCCTCATGCGACGGCTGAGTCTTGTCAATCCCAGGACAGCGTGCGCGTAGACGTTGTAGTTCGCGCAAACAGTCATCGCGTCTGGAAGGAACATTTTTGAGCATGGTCGAAGTCGGCAGGGGTAGAGGCTGTACGAATGGGTTTGGACTTAGGGAAAGCTGGACAAGCTTGTTCTCTACCAGAGCGAGTAGCTCGAAAGGAAGGAAGGGAAGCTGGTTGCCAGCAACATTAAGCTCGTGGAGGTTGCGAAGGCGGCCGATTGAGGGTGAGATTTCGGTCAAGAAGTTTGAGCGCAAGCTGAGGACAGCCAGATTGCCTAGGTTCCACAGCTCAGACGGTAGCCGCTGCAGGTCGTTCTTGGAGAGAAACAACTTGATGCTGGGAGTAAGTGGGGCGAAATGGTCGACAGTAATCTTCTGGGTGTCGTTGATGGGGACGGGTAGGCGGATAAGCTGGTGGAGCGGTTTGAGGGTTTCGTTGTCGATATGACCGAGGTGCATATCACTGCGAGAGATAAGTTAGTAGGCCGGCTGGAACAAGTGGCGGCAAGCAAGCACTCACGAGAGGTCGATCGAATCTCTGCAATTGTCGACGCAATTGAACACGATACTGGCGGCGTGTTCCTGGATCGAGTCTTTTGGCTTGGTGGGGGTTTGGTACTTGGTGGGAGTCTGGCGCTGAGTGAGAGGGGCGCCCTTGTGCATGTACTCATTGAAGGTGAGGCTCTGCATGCGACGGTTGCTGCTTCCAATGCTGTCCGTGGAGCTATCGGATCCTAACCAGACACCGCTGTCGGGCTTGCGTGTCTCTCCTCGCACACGCGACACGGCCGGAGATTGAGCATGCTTGTACCAAGGACCGCGCACAAATCGCTTGCGCTTGATCCCTGTAACTTCTGATTCTTCGGATGCGTCCTCGCTGAAGATGGGATCGCTGGACATGCTGCTATCTTCGTAGTCCCACCGTGCATGGCGCTTGCGAGATGGAAAGGCGGCCGGCGGCAGCGGCGGCGAGCTCGGCGGCTCGTTGAAAACCTCATCCGGAAGGACCGGCGGCGACGAAGGAATGAACATGGTTGCCGGGAACAATCTTGACGAATTGCCCAGAGAGAGTAAAAGAAGAGAGAAAGTCGCGTCGCAAGTCCTTGAAAGACGCGTGCCAAAAGTGCGGGGTTGCCGTTGCCGTCATACTCATGGAGCCCAGCGCTCTTTTACTTTCGGAAGGATCGAACGGCGGCTTACTTTAGCCATCCATTCCCATGCTTCTGTTGACCTCAGCTGCTGCCTTCACGGGTCCATGGACATGATATGAGCATATTATCACTCTCAAATCCGACCCGTCACTCCTCCACCTGCAAACACTCGTAGCGTTCTGTCGCTTAACCAGCCTCACCATCGATCTTATCTATACATGTCCTAATCCCGCATTCTTCATTCCTCTTAAGTATACTTGTAGTCATGTGCTCGTAATCCTCCAGAACATCACTATTGAACTTGAATGCCCATGGCCCCTTTAAGTACAACCCTTCACAACTAGCACTTTGAGCATGAGCCCAACAAGTGCCTCATCTGGTGTTCTCCTTACGATATGACTGTACGTGCGTACCACAACTGCCGCCTTTCCTTCGTCGTCTTTGGCCAATCATCCTGGTCACTTTTCACAAATTTCTCTCCTCTTTCAAGCACCAGCGATGCGTAATCCTTGGGGCTGTGGTTGTGGCACCGATGTGGACACCAAAATCTTTCGTGTGCACACCGCCGACCCTTTTGCGTTTGTCAGACCACCAGGATCTCAGTACCTACGCCTGCCAGATTCAGTGGAGCCTCAGCCATATCTGAGGTGCTGGATTAATGCCCTCGATCTGGACCCTCTGTCAGCTCGTATTCACATGTTTTCAACAGATGGAGAATCCCAGTTTGTGATGATTATTTCGCCCGACTCGAGTCCGTCTCTGGCACGAATGTCGAACTGCCGCAACTCGCTGTGGAGTCGCGGATCTCACTATCCTCGCTAGTCGTAGCCCATGGGCCCACAGGCAGGATCCTGCTTCACACAAGTTGCGATGGCAGCCCAAAATGTTGAAATGGTCTAGGTAGACGAGAGCATAGAAATCGTTGACCCGCGGGCACCCCAGGTGCCATGACATAGGTAGCGGCACCGTTCGGGCCGCAAAACTGGAAACATGTCCCTGGGTTCAGAAACTCTACACCTTTCAAAAGGGATCTGGGGATTTGACATTTTCTATACAGCTATAACATGAAGAACAGAATTCTGTTGGTCGCCATGAAGAGAAGCAGGCGTTTCCAGAAATGTAACCAGTCTTCCCTCGTGTCGTCAACGCGGGAAAAGTCGGCTTCGAAAGCAATATATCTGAAAAGCACAGCCACGTCAATACTTTTTTCCTTGCTCGCAAAAATTCGCATTGCGCCCTACAGAACATCCTCGGCGATTCATCACTATTAAGCGGTGAGATCAATACCCTGAACAGCTCAGCTAGCGTGATGAGATCGAAACACATGTGCAAGCGTTCGAGGTCAAATAGAAATCTGCAAGCATACTAGTTTTCGTTGCAAAGTTTAACCAAACTCACCACGTTCGGAGCATTTGACAATTTTCTCGATGCGGAGGATGACTCGATTGACTGCACGGCGATCAGCATACGGTAGTGCCGTGTCAATGCGTTCTTGGGTTGTCTTGGTATGCTATAGCACCAACCTCTCGAGGAGTGGACCTGAGGACTCCCAGCCTCTTCCTGAGCTCAATTGATGAACCAAGGAACAAGTTCAAAAAGACACAATCGGTCCTGTGAGCTTCAGATATTCAATCCAATCACTACTTCCTTTGTTATCCACCACGTCTCTGCCAAGGCTGTGGACCTTCACTACACGCAATGGGCAAAGCATGTATCAGCGGCGCCGAACTTCGTCATATCGCAACCTTTGGCAAGACCGTGGATGAGAGCTCTGCGCGCCGACCTGGTCCGTATTCGACCAGGTCAAGGTACGGTGGCAAGACGATCACCTACAAGGAGTCTGACGACGACGACGAGACTGGCAAGGCCGATGAGAACTACGCAGCCGACGGGGCTTACGAGGAAGACGGAAGTTTCGAAAGCGATGACGGCTTCGCAACCTCCGACGATGAAAGTGACTACGAACTGGAGCTGGACGACTGCGACGATTCTAGCAATTGCAGAGCCGATTCGGCCAATGCCACGAACGAAGATGTATGGCCCGAGCAATTCCCAGCGGAAAACGATATGGTGGTAAGTACAACCAGGCACGAAACTGTCGATCATCATTGGCGAAAGCTAACGTACAGCAGAAGCTGAAGCGCTGGTACGCCAGATTCGAGCCTTTTCACCCCGTGAAGGAACGACTCACCCTGAAGAGGCGGACTCAGCTCTTCGGCGGGGCGCCGCTTATTCACGTATTGATTGCATGGTCGTATATCCCTCCTGGGGATCGCCATGGATGGTTGCCCGATGCTTTTGGCCGCAAGCGTGGCAGGCCGTACGAGAGGACCTGTGAGAGGGTGTGGAGATCGTGGGAGAAGTACGAACGTGACCTGTTTGCGAGTGCTGTCCGTTCAGTAGAGGAGACTGATACGGCATGTCCAACGCCGGTGACGCTGAGGTTTCCCAAGCGTCGATACCGACACCCAAAGGCAGGTGCTGTGGCCGACAGTCCAAGTGGGTCGAGTAGTGCAGCTACATCAAGCAGTGCAGCTACATCAAGCAGTGCAGCTACATCAAGCAGTGCAGCTACATCAAGCAGTGCAGCTACATCAAGCAACTCGGTTCAGACCAAGAAGCAGAAGAAGCAGTGGCGACTTACTACCTCCCAAATGTTCCAGTACGGCATGAGAAACACCGATGAGATACGGAACCAGTCCTCCGAAGAGCTCAGGACAGCGATACTCTTGAAGTTGGGCGAGTATCATGTCGGGATTCTCAGTGGCGAGGGCCAGAAGAAGCTGGACATTGAAGGTCGAGAGGCAATGCGGCGCATCAAGGCTGAGAAGGACAAGGTCCTTGGCGCCCTCAGAGAAGCATTGGCTCGTTTGCTGAAGGAGAATTGATGGAATAACTGTGCAGTATAGGTATCGAAAGTTGTGATTTGTTCTGTTTTGTAACTCTACACTCATCGGCAGAAGTGGTTTGATATGTCTGTGGTCAGGAGGTTGTCCCGGAAGGCGGATGGCGGAGGAGAGCAAAAGGGCTGGCGTCATGGCCGATGGCGGGGCGGAGAATTGGTCAGCAGCGCAGGTCGACGAAAGCAATGAAATCCATCGCCATTTTCGACTGAACAAGTCGCTCAAGACGCAGACGATGGATGCACGCGTGGATTCAAGGGCCGCTTCGGTCGAGGACAACGACAATGCCGACATCAACGCTCCGCTCAAGGCCGCCCCGAAGCTGGTTGCCCCCGAGCCCGGTACTTCTGCTCGTCCTCGGCCGTCTACTCTTGCTAACCGTCTGTCGCAGAACACTGCCCCGGCCCAGAATCGCAGAGCGCTGGTAAAGGCGATGCCTGTGCTGGCTGTCCGAACCAGCAGATTTGCGCAACCGCTCCCAAAGGTCCCGATCCCGACATTCCTCTCATCACCGCCCGTCTCGCCTCGGTCAAGCACAAGATTCTCGTCCTCAGCGGCAAGGGTGGTGTCGGCAAATCCACCTTCACCACCATGCTAGCCCACGCCTTCGCCGCCAACCCCGATGCCCAGGTTGGAATCATGGACACCGACATCTGCGGTCCCAGCATTCCAAAAATGATGGGCGTAGAACAAGAGACTATCCACGTGACCAACGCTGGATGGAGCCCTGTCTGGGTCACTGAAAACCTTGGTGTCATGAGCGTACAATTCATGCTGCCCAATCGCGACGATGCTGTCATCTGGCGCGGCCCCAAGAAGAACGGTCTTATCAAACAATTCCTCAAGGACGTAGAATGGGGCGAGCTGGATTATCTGGTTGTCGACACCCCTCCTGGTACCAGTGACGAACATCTCAGTGTCAACAGTTTCCTCAAGGAATCTGGGGTTGACGGTGCCGTTGTTGTCACCACTCCGCAGGAAGTCAGTCTGCTGGATGTACGCAAGGAGATTGATTTCTGTCGCAAGGCCGGCATCAAGGTGCTTGGTATCGTCGAGAACATGTCAGGATTTGTCTGTCCCAAGTGCACCCACGAAAGTCAGATCTTCAAGGCGACCACTGGCGGTGCCAGACGTTTGGCCCAGGACATGTCTATTCCTTTCCTCGGCGCAGTCCCTCTGGATCCTCGCATTGGCATGGCCTGCGACTTTGGTGAGAGCTTCTTCGACAACTTCCCCGACAGCCCGGCATGCAATGCTCTACGTCACGTCGTTCGCAGAGTCGGCGAAGAAATAGGCGTTGATACTTCTTACCACGAGGATTGAATGTTTTGAAAGGATCTTCGTCTTTTTCGTTCAGACTCAGAACAGACCAGAGATGCTCGCCATGCCACCATCAGCACCAAGGATCTGCGTGCCATTTGCGCAGGTTGTGCTCCGTCGGAGACTCCGCGCCATATTGCTCAATCGCAGCTCGATTGTGGGGACCTTTCCCATCGATGATTGGTCTCTGATGGCTGCCACACGGCTCAAGTTGTGTACAAGCCACCTCCGCAAATGTGACTTCGTTGGAGATGATCCGTCACGGCGGTGGGAGGCGAACATGAGGCTCAGTCTACAGAGCTAGGTTCAAAGCCGGCCACGAAGGAAATGGACAGGATACATACCCTGGCCTGCGTCACCCAGCCAGGGCTTCCTTTGAAATCAGTTGCATTATTCTCCCATAGTAGCATCGGGACATTGAAGAGCCATGTGTTGTCGCAGATGAATACAGAAATATATGCCACTCTTGCATTCCATACCAGAGCAAGAACACGTCCTCTCAATTAGTATATTTTTGGAGCGGTGCTCGTTTCGTGTTGCTAAAGTATGGTGACTCGAGACATAAACATCTGCCAGAAGAGCAGTTGTATCGACAACTCTCTTGCGATTCGGATTGAAAAGGGGTAAATTCTGAAAGCAAGGCGTTCTTCAAATCTAGCATTTGAACAAGACAGCAGTTGTTGCAGCACTTTGATTCCATTGCACAATGTTCATCCCTCAATCTTTTGATCATCGACTAGAAAGTCAACGCTGCTATTGTGTACATTGTTGTGTATGGGTAGCTACTGCTGTATCAAGCCATCTTCTGTACAGCTCTATAGACCCATTCTTTGCTTGTTCATAACCACGCTTTCTTTCTCCTGCCAAACCGTTTCAAAAAGCAAAACACCAGAAAACCCACCCCAGCGAATTGTATCCTTGCAAAAAAGACACTACTACTACTGTACAAGCAAAACCATCACAGACGAATCCTCGTTCATTCCACTAGCAGTCTCGACCTAGTCCTCTAGACGGATTGGGTTGTACTTCGAGCCCATCAAGCCTCGCTCCATCTTGATTTCACTCTTCCTCTTCTTCTTCAGTGCTGGAACGGCCTGCGATTGACTCACAGAGACCTCCACCTCCACATTCTGATCAACTGCCTTTCGCTTGCGGCCCACTTCTTCATTCTCGATCTCTCGCGGCGATGGTGTGCTTGCAATTGACTGACTGGTTGCTGCAGGCGTCTTGTCTCGCTTTTCGGCAGACTTCTCGTTTTGCACTGCAGCCTTTTTCTTCGGACATATGTTGCCGAGAGGGTGACATTTGCCGCATCCATCTTCACATCTCACACATACCTGGCCCTTTGAGAGATACTTGCAACGATCGGCCTTGGGAGTGGGCAGTTCGACTGGTTTGGTGTTGATCGTTGCTTTTGACAAAAGAGTCGGGGCTGCATTGGTCTGTTGTGGCTTTGCAGTCATCCTGCAGACATCGTTGTGTCTCTTTCCACACACGTTGCAGACAGTGCAGGAACCTATATGCCACGTCTTGCATTTCGCACATTCACGGCATTCTGATGCATGTCGAGATCCGCATTTGTCACAGTGGTGACATTGACCGACGTGTCGCGACTTACATTCCTCGCAGAAGCGACATTGTCCAACATGTCGTCTGGAGCAGGCATCACAGTAATAGCAGTTCGCCACATGTGTTCCCGAGCAGAGGTCGCAGAATTGGCATTTGCCTGGGTGTCGTCTGGAACAGTTGCTACAGATCGGAATGCAAACCCTACGATGGAACTTGTTGCACGTCTCACATAGATGTCTCTCCGTCCCGACCAGAGCTTGCGCTTCAGAAGGAGATGCTGGGCCAACGGAAGATGGAACTGATCTTGCCAGCTGCTTGTCTGCTGCTCGCGAGAGTTGTGTAGTTGCAGTCGAAGGCAGGTGTCTGTGATTGGACTGTAGAGATGGGGATCCAAGCTCACTTGACGCTACTTGCTTCGTACTTTGAGCTGGGCCAGGAGTTCTAGTACCAGATGGGCCAGGAGTAGGTGAGTACGGAGTTCTGTTACTAGATGGGCCAGGAGTAGGCGAGTACGGAGCTCTGACCTTTCTGGCTTCAGGTCTCGAAGGAGCTTCACTATCTCTCAGCAGATCTGGATGGAGATGTGGGTTCTCCAAGGCCCGAGAGGGTTCGGGCTTGATGATTGGCTGACGGCTCTCCAAAGCTTGTGCAAGGCGCGTGCGAGATGCCTCGATCCGAGCTGAGGTGTCGGGACTGCCGGAATTGTCGATAAGAGCCTTTCCCGGTCGACCCGAAATGTCGGAAGCGCTCTCAGAACTTGAACTAGATGCAGAAGTGGTGCTGAAAGTACGGGATCTGGCAAATTTCGATGGTTGGGTCGATGAGAGCGGACGGAAAGGAGCCCCTGCAGAGCGCACTGGGGCTTTACCTGGGTTACGAGATAGTGCACTCGGAGCGGATGCGTGTAGACGAGTGGCGTGGACTGGCTGTGAGTCAGGATGGCTGGCATCGGGTCTGAGCCCAGATGAAGACTCTGGAGCTGATTTTGGTTTGCTGGCAATGCGGACTGGTATCTTGGCTGCGGTAGATCCAGATGGATGATTCTGCGGTGGTTCTGCTCGGGATGGTCGCTGTGCAATAGCACTGGTTGTATCGTCCCCGCAGAATCGAACCTTTGTGGAGAATACAACCCATTTGTACTCCGCATAGGGCCTGAGATCCGATCTGAAGGCTGCTCTTGTTAGCCAGGTAATTTCGACAGTGCAGTTGTCTGAGAAGATAAGATTTACCATATGGAGCCAAGTCGTGACACTTCAAGTTGCAGAATTTCCAGATTTGCCTGAGCTGAAAGTGGGTGTGTCTTTTCTCTGCTGGCCAAATTTCGAAACGAACTTCTGGTAGGCCGAGTCTTGTGTTCTTCCTGCCCAAAAGTGCGAGTGCTCTTTGGGCATTCTCGTTGGACATTGAAATCCACTGGTCCAGAGTGTACACGTGCTTGAGCACCTCGAAGGTCTGTACTGTCAGCTTTGTGCACGTCAATGGAGATCGTGAAGAACATACCGATTCTGTTGGGCTTTCGTAGCCTTTTGCTACTACCTGCCAGGGAGGTATACGGTCAGGTATTCGCGCAGCCATTCTGAACGCGTCAATGAGGGCGCGTTACTTGGTCGAGGTGGTGGATTGGATCGCTGCGGTGACCTCAGGTGGTGGTGGTGGGGCAAAGTGAAGGAGGAAGAGCGACGGGTTTGGCGGCTGTGAGATGAACTCGCGGCGAGCGCAGACGCGGGAAACAAATCCACTGCGATTTTTCGCGAAACGGAAAGCACACTGACCGAGGCAAAAACGACAGCGGCGAGACAGCCTACTTATCTAGAACTCGACTACTGAGAATCAAGCGAGCGCATCACACTCTCTGTCCAGAAAACGCTTGAATAATGTGTGGCAGGTAGGATGGTTACCTGTATGGTCCGTGAGGGCGTAGCGGGGATACCAATCTTGCATATCTTGCCTACCTGATCCCCGTGCACAAACAAAGCACCAACTGCACCAAGTTGTGAATATCACTTCGTACCAATTGAGGCCATACCTACTTGTTCACCCCCCCGCTTACACTTTCAACTCCACCGACGTGGCCTCTGTCGGTGTGAGCTTCCTCGAGAGGGCTCCCTCCAACCACAACCCCGGAGCTCTCTCCAACAAAAGTTCGGCGCTCTTTACTCATCATCAGCAGAGCGATCTCGAACCAGACCCCGGACAAGAAGCGAGGGGGCTGTAGATCGACGCAGCTAGCAGCAGTAGTAGTGCCGCCAACCTGTCAAAGCCTCTGCTGGTGCGATGTCGGTTCCGAAACGCTCTTCTATACGGTGAGTTGAGAGTGCCAGCTCCGATGGATATACCCCTCTCGCAGTGATTCCCTCTACGGCTCCTTCATGAAATATGGCGAGAGCTCTACTGACAATGGCTGTGTCTTTGCTGGGCTCGAGAAAGGCCAAACAGACACAAGAATGTGCCGGCAGAACAGACAGGCGCCGCACAGTCATTTTGGGGACCGGCGCAGGAAACTCGAAACCGTTGAATTGCTCCGGTGGCAGGCATCGAATGGTTGTCACCGACCGTCCAGGCTAAAGATCAGTCTAGGCAGGAAAGATCCACTGTCTGTTCATGCTGGAGGTGAAAGTTGGAGCGAGCACGGAGTGAAGTTGGAAAATAGGATCTGGAGCCGCCTCGGTCCGAGATCGGCCGTTTCCTGTCATCCACCCGAACACGTGGAGAAAGCTTTCAGGGTCTCTTCACATCGACTTCTTGTTCATTCATGAACTTTCGAATGCTCACACGACATCAGCAACCGATTGTAGCGGTCGAGGACAAAACCAAGACAATTGAAGTGTTTGCATCGACCTTCTGCGCTGTCGGCTCTTGCTGCCTGCATTGGTGCACGTACCGTGCGCTCACCCAAGCTTGAGGACCCGCTCGCGTCAAGTCATCATCGCCATTAAATAATAAATTGAGTACGAGGAGTGACATGCAGTGATTGCCGACGATGGCAAGCGGTATAGGAATATGATGCACCTCCCAGCCACCTGAAGTCTGGATGTCAATTGCCTCGTCATCAGATCCATCATGGCTGCACCGTTGTGTGCCGCGTCCATCGAGGGAGAGCTTCCCACACCGAACCTCAGACCTTGCAAAATCACTCCTGTCTTGAGATAGGTCAGTTACCAATGGCCAAATGAAAGACCTGACTGATATCTCAAGCAGACCGGAAAGCTTCACCATGCTGCCTTATTGCATTCTGCGAAGAACCAACGACAAACTCGAATGCGTGTTTCCCGACTACGAGCACCGCTGCCGCTGCCGCCATGAGAGAACAAGGGGCATGACGCCTATACTCAATGGGTTCAAAGAATCCGGCCGTATCTTCCTCCTGGAAATGGCAGAAAGGAGACAAAGTAAACACCCTGTCTCGCGATTACCCAAACCGCAGCCGCTCGCCATTGGCCCGCAGACGAAAATGATTGTGCAGAAGCAAGCAACCAGCCCGCAGACTCAAGAGGAGGAAGAAGAGGAATAGGAGGAGGAGGAACAAGAAGAAGAGGAGGAGGAAAGGGAAAAGGAGGAGGACGAACGACACCGGAGGGCCATGGTCGTTCGTGAACACGCGGAACGCAGAGCTCGAAAACAGGCAAGGGGCAGGGCACGAGCAAGCAGGACGAACGCGTCGTCGGAACAAGTTTCAGAGGCAGCCCGCTCAATCTTCAAAGCCGTTGAAAAGCAAGCCAAGTCTGAGAAGTATTACAAGCAGCACAGAGAGAGGAATCCGCGCGGCCGAGGCCTCAGTCCTGACCCGGAGCGGACGGAGAATGTGTTTTGAGAGAGTCGTATCGTGAGATGTAATCCAAGGTCAAGGAGGACGGGAAGACAAAGGCGTGCAGCGTATAAAATGGGCATTATTGTATTGTTGTTATGGTTGTATCTACAGTTTCCAGACAACGACACGACCATCGACACCGCTAGTACTGATCTGACTGACAGCATCGGAAGAACCTGCATATGCGCGGACAGTACTGATGGAGTTTTGGTGGACGGTCTTGAGTTGTGTATCGTCGATCACCTTGCCGCGGAGGTCCATCTGTCTAAACATGTTGAGAGCAGACTCGTCGCGCTGGTTCGCTGCGCCAGACTTTGAAGTGCTGTCAAGCGATCCCACAAGCGACCAACCGGATGCCGAGCCCGAGAAACGGAAAGGTTCACAGTCCTGGAAGAGAGGTTAGCGAGTCACTCGACGGAAAACACAGCAGTCGCTACTTACATAGCCAGCACAAACAATCTCGCCCTCGGCAATCCAAAGAAGGTCGGCGAAGGGGAGGACTTGCGTGCTGATGTTGATAACTGCGTGAGGAGGTTGGCCTTCTCCGGCGGGGTAAGCAACGGTCATGGTCGAATCGTGACTGACAAAGGCCACGGCATCTCCAGAAGGACTGAAGGCAACGCTCTTGACCCAACCTACAGAGGTACAAATTAGCCGACTGTCTGTGTCGCAACAGATGAAGAGAGCATTAAACATACCAGCAGTCTGGTTCAAGAACTCTCCGCAGATGGTGTTGAAAGGCAGACGCTCGCCCCAGACCGAGGGTGCCGGTCTCTCATCGACACCCTTGATGAAGGCACTGAGAACACGAGCGTGACCGTCGGTGCTGCCCAAAGCAACCAAGACACTGTTGGGGTGCCATGCGACGCTGGTGACGGTGCTACGAAGGGGCTTCTTGAGGTGCTTGGACACCCACCAGTCGTTTTCCTCTTCAAAGTAGCAGATGGCAGCAACTCTGGCACCGCTTCCAACGGCGAACTTGGCCTCGTTGGGGGACCATCGCACGCATGTGGCGGCTCTGTTGATGCGGAGGAGGACGAGAGTGGGACGCCAGGAGCCGTTCGAAGGCTCCCACACGTATGCGTTGCGGTCTTGAGAGCAGGTGACTATCTTGCCCGAGTTGGGAGCAATGTCGACACCGGTAATGAGCTTGTCGTGGCCGCGCAGCTCGTCGTTCAGGGCAAAGCGGGAGCCATTGGAAGAGTACAGCTCGACAGTGTTGTCCCTAGCAACGGCGAGAGTCTTGCGGTCGGCGGAGAAGGAGTGGTCGGCGATCGGGTGGTGGAAGAGGTGGTGGACTTGAGGAGCTGCCATGGCGATTGGAGTGACAGGAGGTTCTCTCTACTGTCCTTGTTGTATGGTATAGAGGGGGTCGTTTGGGGGAGAGCACGAAGGACAAGGCAGTGACGAAGACGGTGGGGAACGGCTCCAAGCTTCATCGGGCGCTCCGCTCCGCTGCGAGCGACGCCAACGCCGACGTGCCTCTTCTGCTACTTTTTTGAGCCATTCGACTACGCACCTCTTGTACTGCTTTACCCGCATTAACTCCCCGGTTTCGTGTGTCGCATAATCGCAAATGGCTTCCAAAGCTACTCCGCCGACCGGCGTCCGCCCCAACCACACCCTGTACTGCTCCAATCTGCCCGACAAGCTCCAGAAGGATGATCTCAAGCGCGCCTTGTACATGCTCTTCTCCGTCTATGGCTCCATCCTCGACATTGTCGCCATGAAGACCAACAAGATGCGCGGTCAGGCTCATGTCTTGTTCCGCGACGTCTCGTCCAGCACACAAGCCATGCGCGCGCTACAAGGCTTTGAGTTCTTTGGCAAGGAGATGGTATGTTTGACTGCGACCTCCTTTCTTTGCCCATCGCCTCGAGCTAATCGGCGCATTAGAAAATCACATACTCGGCGACAAAGTCTGATACACTTGCCAAACTCGACGGCACTTACAAACAGCCTCCTCCACCCGAGGCTCCTGCCGCCGCCCAGCCAAACAGCCTTCAGCAATCAATCTTCTCCGGTGCTCCTGGGGCCTCTACTGCTCCTGGGGCCACCGCGCCGTTAGCCCCACCCCCTGCGCTCGACTCGACTGCTAGCGTTCCTGCTCAAACTGCCGGTGTAAAGCGACCCAGGGACGAAAGCGATGATGGAAGAGAAGAAGAGGCACCCATGGACATGGATGATGAAGCCATGGAAGAGAGCGACGAAGAATAGACGACTTCAATCATGCATGGTGCAAATCTGTGCTCGACACATTCAAGCCTACACTTGCTCCGACAATCCCTAGCCAGAGAAGCATATAATTTTGGACACGGATATCTTCAGATGCTGCGGCGCACATCGTGTCTGCCGTGCGACAAGGGTGCACAAAATATGCTGGCATTCCCGTCAAAGGATGGTCCTGCCAGTACATGGTCAGCTGGAGAAGCTGCTTCTGCGAGATCAACAACTACCGTCATGGTCAGGGCTCCCATGATGCCTGTTTCGCGCATCGCGTCGTGGAAGTGGTGCGGCACAACAAGGTCAAAGAAATGGGAGACGGGAAGCGGAGGGCTGGCGGTCATGTATACCACGGGTACTCTGTAGCTGTGAGAGAGCAAGATGTCATAATGAACAGTGACAAACGAATCATTCCGAGTGTGTTTGACTATGGCTTCTTCATCATGATCCTCTGGTGTTTCGAGATGCGAATCCACATGTTCCTGACCTTCGGCGTTAGCGACGGAAGCCGCAGCCAAGCGCCGGATGATGCGCAAGCATGCAGAGTCATCGACGAACAATGCGCTATCGGATAGCAGCGGCTGGATGTGTTCACAGGCCTTGATGAACTCGTCGGATGTGAGAAGGGGAAAGGCAGACACCTTGTCCATTGCAGATGAGTATGGATGGCCTTGACCCAAGACACAGGGCAGATAGATGGCTGTCCATTTGCATCGACAAGTCCAAAACCGAGAGATCGAGCCTCTCGATAAAGTTATCCGGGGCTTCCTTGGCAATTCCATCATCGCAATAGCCAAAAGGTACGAGCTGCATTGGTCAGGCTCTTAGCAAGCTCTCCTTCGACGACCGCTGTACTTGTATTAATCCCTGTTTTTATTGATCGGACCATCTACAACCCCTCTTTTCCAGCTCGTCGACCTGCCCCATTTCACCTTCTCGCACCGCATTGCATCGCATCGCACGAATTGCAGTCCCGCCATGGCCCCTGCCGCCGAAGAGAACCAGACTCCACTAAAGAGAGCGAGGGTGTGTTGACATACCGTGTCTTCTCTCTCTCTCTTCCACCCAACTCGCTGACTGACATTCATCAGGCGTCGACAGACGAGCTCGAAAATGACTCGCAAAAGAAGCCTCGCTTTGTCCAACCCACCCATCTGCCGTCGCCAGTCACGCGCAAAGCCTCAAACTCGACCGAGGGACAATTGACGGCCTCGACTGGTGTCTCGCAGCTGTCCGAGAAGCCCGAAGCCTCTCCTCCCTTTGCCGCCGGCTTGCACTCGCCTCCATCCGACACCCAGCCCTACAGCCAGTTCCTGCCGCCACCACCCATCAGCTACGAGGTCGAAGATGAGGAAGCCGAAGGGGTCTGGGGCTACCTCGTGCCCCTTGATGGAGTCTCAGAGCCTCTGGTCTTGAGACGCCGTGCGGCATGCCCCGTACCCCAAACAAAGGTCGGTCGCACCGATGGTAAAAGTGCAGTATCGCGCGACGAGTACCTCAACCAAGAGGAGTCATACGAGAAGGAGAAGGCAGAAAAGGGCATTCCCGCTGGCGGTTATCTCATAGGAAGACATCCCGAGTGTGGTTAGTGTGATTCATGGTCCGGACAAGGTGCCAGACTAACAGCCAACTACCAGATCGTATCATCAAGACGCCCACAGTCAGCAACCGCCATTGCCTGCTGTTCTGTGAGAACAAGGATAGCGACCAGATTGCTGTCGTCGAGGATCTTTCCGGCAACGGCACGTACGTCAACAATGCCATTGTGGGTCGAAACAAGCGACGCGACCTCTACGATGGCGACGAACTGTCCATTCTGGATGTGGCACGCTTTATCTTCCGATACCCCAGCATACGCGACACCAATGGCTTCCGTCAACAATACTCGATTCAAGGACAGCTCGGCAAGGGTCACTTCGCGACAGTCTACCTGTGTACCGAGAAGTGCAGTGGTGCTCGCTATGCTGTGAAAAAGTTCGAAAAGCGCCGGACGACGACTAACTCTCAGGCTGCCGAAGAAAGAAGCAGAGTAGATGGTTTGCAACAAGAAATTGGTGTGCTGATGGGAGTCTCGCATCCCAACGTCCTCTGTCTAAAGGACACGTTTGATGAAAGCGACGGCGTGTACCTGATCCTCGAGCTTGCCCCTGAAGGCGAACTCTTCAACTGGATCGTCGCCAAACACAAGCTCAGTGAGACTGAAACCAGGAAGATCTTCGTTCAGCTTTTCCAGGGCATCAAATATCTGGTATGTTGTGGCTTGAGTGAGCCCAAAATTCTCCTTGTTAATAGATGTCCTGCAGCACGAACGCAACATTGTTCACCGCGACATCAAACCTGAAAACATCCTTCTCATCGACCGTGATTTGAACATCAAGATTGCCGACTTTGGACTCGCCAAGATTATTGGTGAAGAGTCATTTACATCCACTCTTTGCGGCACGCCATCGTATGTTGCGCCAGAGATTTTGGAGCAAGGCAATCGTCGCAGGTACACACGGGCTGTAGATGTATGGTCGCTTGGTGTTGTCCTGTACATCTGTCTATGTGGGTTCCCACCATTCAGCGACGAGCTTTACTCGCGCGAGAATCCGTACACGCTTAGCCAGCAGATCAGGATGGGGCGATTCGATTACCCAAGTCCTTATTGGGACAGCGTCGGTGATCCGGCACTGGACTTGATTGACAAGATGCTTACAGTCGATGTTGAGAAGAGAATCACGATAGATGAATGCCTCGAGCACCCATGGACTACTGGACGCACAGAGATGAGCTTTGGAGCAAGCATGGAGAGCACAGATGGATTGACAGGGGCAATGGGCAACTTGGATTTCTCTAAGCGAAAGCCAGTCCGCGAGAGGACACTGCTCAGCTCCATCAACGATGCAACCTTTTTCAAGACACAGGCGACAGAGAAGGATGATCGAGACGTCAAGGTGTGGGAACAGAACAAGGACCAAGACAAGAAGACGAACGTCAAGGAAGAGGCACCGGCGCACGACAGAAACCCGGACGAGTTTGTCAAGATGGGAGGCAAGGGGGACGAAACGCTCTACGGAGAGGAAGAGATTGCGAAAGAGAAGGCAAAGGCCGAGGAGGCAAAGGCATAACGCATCGAAGACGATGGTACGATAATTATTCACACGTCTGTATGAAAAAGTCGATCGTTTTGCAAGATGAAGCAATGGCATGATGATGACCTATCGTACGTGTTTCGAGTGGCTTTTGCTGGGCAGGGGGGGCGGCGGCCCGCAACTTTGGCGGGATGATCAGACCATAATTTTATTAGGGACAACAATAATACCCAATTGTTGCACGCGACTCGATCTTCTTCCTCGAACCTCAGTCAACGAACAATGGGAGTCTTGGCCACTGTTACTGACGCCGTCTCGGCGCATTTGGGCGACAAGCCCCTGTGGCTCGCCGTCTCCATCGTCGGCGGCGCGGCTTTCGTTCTCGCCATTGTCCTCAATGTTCTCTCGCAACTGCTGCCCGTCCGTCGCAGGGGCTCCGAACCGCCGCTCGTCTTCCACTGGGTGCCCTTCATTGGCAGCACCATCACCTACGGCATTGACCCCTACAAGTTCTTCTTCAACTGCCGCGCCCAGGTCTGTTGCCGTGTACGACAAGCCCAACTCGCAAGCCTCCCAACTGACTCTCCCGATCACAGTACGGCGATGTCTTCACCTTCATCTTGCTCGGCAAGAAGACCACTGTCTGTCTCGGCACTAAGGGTAACGACTTCATCCTCAACGGCAAGCTCAAGGATGTCAACGCCGAGGAAATCTACAGCCCCCTGACCACGCCCGTCTTCGGCACCGATGTCGTCTACGATTGCCCCAACTCCAAGCTCATGGAGCAGAAGAAGTTCGTCAAGTTCGGCTTGACCACCGACGCCCTCCGCTCCTACGTTTCCGTCATCGGCGCCGAGACAAAGGACTTTTTCGCAAACTCCAACTGGTTCAAGGGCAATGCCGGCGAACTCAACGTCCCCAAGGCCATGGCCGAGTTGACAATCTACACCGCCAGTCGTTCGCTCCAGGGCAAGGAAGTCCGTGCAAAGTTCGACAGCACCTTCGCCGATCTGTACCACGATCTCGACATGGGCTTCACCCCTATCAACTTCATGCTTCCCTGGGCTCCTCTCCCACAGAACCGCAAGCGCGACGCTGCTCAACGCAAGATGACCGAGACATACATGGAGATTATCAAGGCCAGACGCGACAGCGGCAAGACAAAGCCCGAAGATGGCGAGACGGACATGATTTGGAATCTGATGAACTGCGAATACAAGACTGGCCAGATGATTCCTGACAAGGAAATTGCTCACATGATGATTGCTCTGCTCATGGCTGGCCAGCACAGTTCTTCTGCTTCCATCTCATGGATTCTGCTTCGTCTGGCTTCTCGCCCCGACATTGTTGAGGAATTGCTTGCCGAACAAAAGGCCGTTCTCGGTGCCGACCTGCCCGAGTTGACTTTCGAGGATTTCTCTCGCCTGCCTCTTCACTCTCAAGTTGTCAAGGAGACTCTGCGTCTTCACAGCCCTATCCACAGCATCATGCGTGCTGTTAAGTCGCCCATGCCCGTCGAAGGTACCCCCTACGTCATTCCCACCACTCACGTCCTGCTCGCCGCCCCTGGTGTTACATCCAAGTGTTCTGAGTATTTCCCGGAGCCTGACCTTTGGGAGCCGCATCGTTGGGATGCTGAGGCGACCGGCAAGTACACAAGCCTCAAGCCTATCATTTCTGCCAACGTCGAAGATGATGAGAAGACCGACTACGGTTATGGATTGGTCTCCAAGGGTGCCAGCTCGCCCTATCTTCCTTTCGGTGCTGGCAGACATCGTTGTATTGGTGAGCAATTTGCCTATGTGCAGTTGCAAACCATTCTAGTGACCATGGTTCAATCATGCAAGTTCCGCAACCTGAAAGGTCGTGAGGGTGTTGTTGACACTGACTACTCGGTATGTCTCGATCTGCTGCAAAATCACCAATGACTTATACTGACTTGTGTTTGCAGTCTCTGTTCTCGCGCCCTCTGACACCGGCCTCAATTCATTACGAGAAAAGAGTCAACGAGAAAGCATAGACTAGATGGATGGTTTCAGATTTGTACAGCTTTGTAATTCACGGCATGGTGTTAGAGGACAACTTTTAAGCATCGATATCCCCTGGTGTGCATTTTGCGCCCCACGCATTGTTATTTACCTTTTCTCGTGGCTGTGTCATCTGTGTTCTCATAAAATCCAGACATTAATTTGATCGAGTAGGAATGGGTAACAGCAAGTGCTGGTTGAGAGACAGTGAAGGAGAAAAAAGCTTGTTAAGAGCCTCGGATTTAGGCGAGCAGCAAAAGGTTTGTCCAATTTGCGACCATGAAGTTTTTCTTATTTTCTTCCCCCTCGACCTCACTCAAGGCCTTGAGCCCGACACGCGATACTGGATTTTGGCTTTTGGCTGGAAATTGCTCTGGACATGTGCAACTCCCTCCATAACACAGCCATTGTTGAAGCAACAGCGCGACAAGGCGAATCTTCATCCCAAGGACGGGATCGTGCTGTCGGAGGATTATAATCTACAGAAATTTTACCGTTGTTATTAATCCCTGTGACGCAGCGGCTAGCGTGTCGTTCTTATAATTGCTCCAGTGGAGCAGATTATGCAATGCGAAAGTCGCGAGTTCGAATCTCGCTAGGGATACTTTTTGCTGATCGGTCGTCAACTCAATGAGTATCACGGTCAGGCAACAGCGCGAGACTTCGTTTCTGCACTACGAGATAGATGAAATGTTATCAATTGACTGTCCGCCTTGTCTTGGCAACTTTCGGAGCTATGTGATTAGGCGGCTGGCACAGAGTCTGTGACCTTGTTCAAGACATCAAGTGACAGGCTTCAGCTTTGAAGCCTTTTAGAACAACAAGTACCCGCAAACACGTAACCATGAGACGATTTGATTGCCACTCTTATCTGTAGATTTGCACACGTGCTCCTGCATAATTGATAGACAGTTTGTATGACGGGCATACGCGTGAGACGGCTGGCTGCGATGTCATCGTGTGTCTTCAGAGATGTAATCTGGAAGAGAGGCAGCAGCGAATTCAGTCAATTCCTCTTTGTCGCTTTGAATCATCGCTCCTGCCTGAATCTTGACCTATCGTCTCATCCATCACCGACTATAAATCCACAGCTGGACGTTGGTCACAAGTGAATCCAACACGCTGCAATCGCAATCTCTCGCCTTGGACAGCGAAGCCGGAGTTAAAAGCATCGTGCTCCACGTGATTTTTCAGCAAAAGAGCCTGGACGAACGGCATCAACCCCTCCTTCCTCCGAGCGAGTAGTCTCGATCGCACCTGCTCCGAATCCCACCATCTTGACAACCAATCTCCGTCTCTGTATTTTTGCTTCTCGACTCCCACCCACTCCGACCATCATAACGGCGTCTTTCAGGCAAACAAGACTCGCTCTCATCGCCCGTCACTCGCCCACCACGCCATCACCCCGCTGTCCTGCCGGCGCAACGCCGCGACTGTCGCAACTACCGCTTTCCATATCCAACAGGAAGTCGCTCAACAACCCTCGCCCAATCCACCACCACCTCTCGAGCACTTCTTCTATCCGATCTCTCCAATCGCAGTCGTTCCGCCACTTCCCAGAGCACCGCCAATACCACACACTCTCAAACCTCGTCGCCATGTCTTCTGCACCCACCGGAACCATGACAATGAACAACTACACATTCCCCACCGAGCGCCTGCAATCACAACTGAGGGACCCCTCAAGGACGCCGCTAGTACTCGTGGCTTGCGGTTCCTTCAGTCCCATCACCTTCCTGCATCTGAGAATGTTCGAAATGGCTGCTGATTACGCTCGCTTCAACACAAACTTCGAGGTCGTTGGCGCTTATATTAGTGCCGTCGGTGATGCATACAAGAAGAGTGGCCTCGTCAAGGCCGAACATCGAATCAATATGTGCAGCCTTGCTGTTGAGCAAAGCAGCTGGATTAGTGGTATGTTTTGACACTTGTGTTGAGTTTATGCTATCGAATTCCTGACTCTGGTTCTGTAGTGGACCCATGGGAGGCACTTCACGAAGACTACCTCGAGACGGCAAAGGTGCTCGACCACTTCGAGCATGAAATCAATACATCCCGTGGACCCTTCAACACCCCGCAGGGGCCTAAGAAGGCAAAGATTGCCTTGCTCGCTGGCGCAGATCTGATCCAAACAATGTCTGCTCCTGGTGTTTGGGCTCCGAAGGATATCGATTACATTTTGAGCAATTTTGGCGCCTTTATCATCGAAGTATGTTCCTGCTATTTCTAGATCCTCACGACGATAGATTCCTAACACAAAACAGAGAGCCGGTACCGATATTGACGAAGCCTTGTCAACACTACAACAATGGAAAGAGAATATCCACGTCGTACAGCAACTGGTGCAGAACGACATTTCTAGCACAAAGATCCGCCTGTTCCGCAAACGCGACATGAGTATCCGTTACTTGGTACCCGAGCCCGTGGTTAAATACATTGAGGAACAAGGGCTTTACGACGAAGATGGCGCCAACAGCACACATGAGGCGCAGAACTCGAAGAAACCTGGTGAGAGCGCGGGCGCTCCCTCGCAGAACATGTAATATTTGCTTGGCTCGGCGTCCTTTTGAAGACTCAACACAACTTTCAACGCTTCCTCTCTCTGACCTTGAACTTGACACCCTCTTTGTTGACGCCTCCGACGGTGTTGTTCATACGTGCCCGCTGATGCTGAAGCTGGCTCAGGGCTACAGACAGATCGCGCTCACGGTCTTTGAGTGCTTCGAGATGGTTTTGCAGCACCTCCTGAGCGCGTCTCTTCTTCCGTCGCTGCCTGATCTCTTCTTTTGAAAGGCCCTTGGTGTCGCTCTTTTCATCCTCGCTCTTGCCGTCTTCACTACCACTGCCATCTCCGCCAATACCATCGAGATCATCGAGTCCATCAAGGTCGCCTAGGTCTGCCAGATCGTCGAGGTCCAGATCCATATCGTCATCGTCGTCAAAACCGGACTGCGCCGTGGTCTCCTCAACCAAGTCACCGTTGTCATCAAACACCTTTCTCTTGCTTATGCTAGACGCGTCGACCCCAGTAGTCATCAAGACAGCTCGCTTCTCAATCTTTTCTCTGGCGCGACGGGTTTGTTGCAGAACGGTCTGCAGGTAACCGGCGTCCTGTGTCTTGAGCAACTTTACAATATCCATGCTCATGGGCGTTTGCGAGCCGTTGTCTTTTCCTCTTGTCGATTGTTGAACGCCCTTTTTTGTGGTTCTAGAGATCATGCCGAAAGCGAATTCGTCGGGGTTGCGCTGGGCGGCCTTTTCGCGCAGGACTTTGAGGCGGCGTTTCTTTTCATTATGGTCTTTTGCACGGAGGGAGTAGTCCTGTAGTTTTTGTCAATATTCCTTTTCTTTCTTTCTCTTTTTTGCAGACTTGTAGCTCGTAGATGAATTCTCAATGGAAGAATCCAGTCGCTGAACAAAAGGAAAGAAAACAACGGACCTTGTGCTTTTCCAAGAGACCCCACTTCTGGCGTTCGAGTGGTTGGGCGCGCTCTTTGTGGTTGCGCCTCTGGACTGCGTTGCGCATGGACGACATGATGGCGGGTGGTGTTTTTGCTGCTGCGGCGTGTCGGATTTGGATTCTGCTATCGATTCGAATAGACACGTAAAGGCTGAAAGGGCGAAAGTCGCGGGTTGAGAGGCGATATTGTGAGAGGGTGGTCGTTGTAAAAAATAAAAATAAAAAGTTCTGGGTCTGGGAAAGTCGAGAGCGGCGGCGTGGAAGAGAGAGAGAAGGGAAAGCGGAGAAGAAAGTCCGGGCTTGGCGGGATGTGGATGATGGTCATCTCTTTTTTGGCGACCCTGTCTATGAATTCAATCGTACAGGATTTTACGTTCAAATGATATGGTATCAGTGAAGACATGCATGGCGGAAGGAGGCAATAGCAGTATACATGATTGCAGAAGATAGAGAAGCTGTCGTGGGTATCGTTCATGTGCTATATAATGGCTGAACTCAGCATAGCGTGTTCTTTGTCTTCAATCTTCTGTCCACCGAACCACCTAGATGACATGCACCCTTTGCAGCAAATATATATCTACTGCCCTCTCAGGATGCAGGAAAGCTACTGATGTGCTTGTACTTTCCGAGGGGTCATCTAACGTGGCTAGCTATGTCTGCGTTGTCAGACAATGGCTGATGTATCAGGCATTTTCTGGCTCTTCCCATCGAGTATGATGATGGAAGTCTAGTAGCCAGTTTCGAACTTGCAATCTTCTCCTTCGCTTTGCTGCTGAGTCAATGGACACAAGACAATAGTGCCTGTGGAAGCCGCATGAGGACAAGAGTCGATAGAGTCGGCAACGCTCTTGCATTATCATCAAGGCGTTCTGCAGACTTGCGGATCAGGCATCTGGTTGATTCCAGTCTCTGCAGAGTTAGACGGAGCTGATGTTGGGATATCATCGAACACGACCACACTCATAGATTAGGGTCGATGTGCTGTTTGAACTTTTTGTTTGCACGGCCGGCAGGTCTGTTTTCGAATTGCGATCCATGGAGTTCGAAAATGAAGGGTTTGCGCGGCTCGAGCATTTGATTGTCACCGTCCTCGTCCTTTTCCGCGAGAGGAACTTCGAATCTAAAAACGGTATATTCCTTTGGCACGACTGTTGTAGTGTTAGCAAGGAGGTATGCTAACGAAAAGAGTGGAGGAACCATACCTTTGAGCTCATTCTTGTTGGTGATGATTTCCATGGTAAACTTTGTATCCTTGACGACGATTCCTCTGATGCCGACCCTTCCCACACAGCGACATCTCACCACGTCGACCATGGCACCGTGGTAATCGGCACTGGCCAGCAGAGGACCAACAGCAGCAGAGTTTACATAGCGAGACTTGTCCATGGAGAGGACTTCGCGCATGTAGGCGCACCACAGATTCCAGATTGGCAGGTAGATGTCGTATTTGCGTTGGTCTTGGGGAATGTCGTAGACACCGAGGACTCTCTTTTGCTTTGCAGTCAAGGGGCGAGGCTTCTTTGACCTGCGGCCGGCTCTTTGCTTTCCAAGTCTTGCTTTCTGTCTCTGAGAACGGACATTTTCGCGAGGGTCTGGGGAGGAGGGTCGGAGTAGAAGAGGGCGGTTCTGGATCTTTTCGCGGAAGATGTGGGAGGTAGTATTGGGTTCGTGGGCGCGAGCGAGGAGCGACTGAGCAGGATGCTCCTTTTCTGACGGCGCCATGACTGGACGAGTGGTGCAAGAGAGAGCTGGTCTGTCGCAAAGGATTCAAAGTGGATTCCGAGCTTGGCGGCCATCATCAAGGTGATTGTGGAGTTTTGGTTTGGCGACTTTTCACTGTCAACACTCCAACCAGTCATGGTTACATCAACTCCCGACTTGTCGGCTAAGTATACAGTGCTGCAACTGAGTGTCATCTCGTCGAGCAGCATCTCCAACCGAACGACATCCCTAATCGCGCACATCAAGTCGACGCCGGATGACAACAAACCTGCCATCGTCGCTCTCCATGCCAAAGCCCTCGTCGCCAACAAGCTCATCAGCGTCGTCGAGATCGCAAAGAGAGAGTTGAAAGAGAATGGATCGAAGGTCTACCAGTACAATGCTCTTGGCTCCGAGTTGGTCCAGTCCACGTCTGCCACCAAGGACGCGACCAACCAAGATGCTATGAGCGATGACGAGCCCGCTTTCGAGAAGATCGAGCAAAGAACTGCCGTCAGGAACGTGCCCACCATGACCACCTACTTGAGTCTTGTGCCCGTCAAAGAGCTCAAGCAGGCCTATGGGTATAATGTCTCCTGTCCACCACATATCTTGCCGCATTCTGCTGACACCTTGTTTTGTAGCGAACAAATTGGTTGATGCAACCATCGCGACTCGACGTCTGAGCCACTACGACGCATGGCCATATACGCCATACGCCATACGCCTAGAATCCCCTGTCCAGCTTCCGCCATGTCCACAAGACACACCCATGGCGAGCACACTCAATACGTCAAGAGCCAACACCGGCTCAACCGTCTATTGACGTGTTGTTGTACAACGCAGAGCCGTAGACCCACCTCGGTACTTATGGCACATCCGAAGAGTTGCCATCGTATGCTATTGTCATATGATCAAGCCTTGAGATGGTATTGTGTCTATTGCTGGCTAGATACAAGTATTGCTGTCGAATAGACAAGGAGAATATAATGCTCGAAACCAGCTTCTCCTGATATCGCCATGCCCAGATCTTTCGCTGCCCTTTCATCCTTGTCGGATCTCTTTCTCTTGTACTCGCCCGGCTCAATCATAATCCAAGCCTCCGATAGGCCATCCATCTGCATCCTTTTCTCCTGCAGACAATTTCGACTCGCTTTCAGCTCCCGCCTGCGTCTCACCCTCAGTCTCGATTCCATCTCCCGATTCGGCAATCTCGCCTTCTTCTGTTTCTTCAGTTCCAAGTTCCTCCTCCACTCCGTCTTCTTCTTCATCCAAGCCAGGAATTTTGCGGTCGCACGGATCTGCTTCATGCTCGGCACCGTCGAATCGGGTCTTGAGGAACCAGTGAGCTAACGCAGCTGCCGACACGGAGGTAAATTCCAGATGACACACGCCCTGATCATCTCTGCTAGCATCGACAATGTTGTCACGCTCGAGTCCGGGCGGCCACGCGACGTCACGAAGTCTCTTCATCGTGATGGTTTCGTATACACCGTGAACAGCCAAGCAACGTGTGATGCCGTTGTACATCATGTCGTCTTCGAGCCTTGGGATGGTAGGGTAGGTTGGTGACTTGAGAAGACTGAATTCTGGCTCCTTCTTGCCCTCTACCGACCTCAAGAAGTCGCGGGCGTCCTTAGCCTGCAGGAACGTGATCATCATCGTCTTGCTGCCCGTGATGGGTGTCGTATCCATGGGCTGAACCTTGACGATCATGCCTCCTGAGACCATGCGCATCACATCTGCCTGTGATCTGTCCTTTGGTATGTCCGTCACCAGCACTGTGCGGAAAGCGTCCTCGCTGGGAGATGGGTCGTACATGACCAATGCTTGGTTCTTTCGGAGTTCTGCTGCATGCTTTTGCTTGGCCTCTTCCTTTTGCTCCTCGCTCAGGATCTCCTCTTCGACCGCATCAGTTTCAGGAAACTGCATCAGATCTTCTTTCTCCTCTGGCGTGTCGGCTCTCTGCTCTGCTTCGCTTTGAACGCCTCTCTGTCCCTCGACAAGCGACCCGGAAACAAGGAGAGGTCTTTCGGCCCATACTGATGTATTGAGACCATCCTCCGTGGGCTTGCAGTCCTTGTAGCGATCCGAAAGACTCTTGAGCGTAAGTGGCTGTTCGTGCTTCTTTGCATCCTGACCGCCGAGAACTGGAAGGAGTTTTGCATCGTTGTTGTCGCTTGAAGGAGGATCTTGGCTGCAGCCATCGCCGCTGTTCTCGAATGTAAAAAGCGTGCCTTCTGCATCCTTGCCGGTGTCGACTGGCTCGCGTCTCTCTTGATCGTGCTTCGGGAAAGCAAGGCATTTGGTTCTGTATGTTTGCTCGAATCTTGGACCGGTCGGAATAGGGCGTGTCATGCGAGGTACCAGTGGCGAGTGCACAGAATTCACTGGCATTTTCTCGTCGTCACAAGCGAGAAGGTCCTCCCCCTCCTCGGCCTGTGGCGCTTCCATCTGCTCTCTTCCTCCATCGGTTCTCAATTCTGGCCTTTGCTCAATCTCTGCTTGGAGTCTAGGGTTGGCTGTATATCTCTCGAGTCTTCTGCCACGAGGTTGGGAATCTTCTCTGAGTGCTGGAACGGGAGATCTTTGGTCTTGAGAGGCGAGTTGACGTGCCATGTAAGTGATGCACTGCTGTGCCAATGCATGCTGCTCTCTCTCGATTCTCAGCTCTGTCTCCAGTGTTGCCAGTCTTCTGACCATCTCCATCTGCTCGGCCATGTGAGGGTCTCTTGGTGTGTAGGCCATGTTGTTGAGAGGGGGTGGTGGAAGGATGTAAGGCTGATGAAGAGTGTGTCGAGGAGGATGAGAGAAGGTATGATGTGGAAGAGAGTTGTGTCGAGAAGAGAAGGTAGAGACTGGTAACTGCCACATGGTGGGTATATAGTCCGAAGACGACGTGTTAGTGATACGGAAGACTAGATGAGGTTACGAGAGGTGAGAAGAGTGGATTGAAATATATGCGTGAGAGAAAGAGAGAGAGAGAGAGAGAGAGAGAGCCGGCGTGAGGTGTGACAAGAGGTGATCTTGGAAATGTGTGCTCAGAATTCCATTCCCACTTGCGCAAAAGTGAGAGTGGTGTAACGGCAGAACGGTTCAACTCTCAAGTAGTGAGTACCAGTTGAAGTTGCTCATATGAGAACACTGATGATAAGCTGCTGTGATGAACTTCTAAATCAGAATCGAGAATGCCGTAGCATTATATACGATGTTCTGCTATATCTTCATTCGAAACACTGAATGTATACTATAACATTATCATCGATCCAGTGAAGCAATCACCTTGACGCAATCTCAGCGGACACAACACTTTCTCACAGTATTTTATGACTTTCTATAGATACGAAAAAGGCCGTGGTCTCGAGCGGGAGTCGAAATTAGTCCCAAGAAACCCATCGTCAGTGAGAAGTACAGGGCTCCCATAGACAGAGAACATCGAAATAGTGTTATGAAAATACACAGTAAGATCGAGAACTTTGCAGCTTTCCAGTGAAAGAGTATCGATCATACACGCTCGGTGGACCTGATGCCGATATGACTACATTTTTGCATTATTACAATCTGGAATTGACCATGGTTTCGGAGAGAGGTTGTTGAGCAGTCTATGAGACCCGCTCGGCTTTTCTATCAATTCTCCTGTCAATCCACAGACATCAAATCGTGTCAACAGCACTGAATTGTGAATTCGCCGCTACGCTACGACACTCGCCCGGTTCTCCTGTAAGCCAACAAAGTCACATTGCGCCACCAGCTGTGAACTGCGAGTCTCTCGAACCATCACGAGGTCTGCTTAGCGGGAACTCCTGAGAAATCCGATATATCTCCAGTTTTGCGGTTCTTCTCCGAGTACCTCCAGGAATTCCGGCGGTTTGGATAGTATCCAGATATTGTAAAGTTGTTTTTCTTTCACCGGGAAGAAAATTTTGAGGTTGTATAGTAGTCCGAGTCACAAGCCATATCCCAAGCAAATCGACCACAGAGTGTCTGGTATCCCTGGTGAACGTCAATTCGCCTCGGAATACCGACCTGCTCTTGATCTTAGTTGTCCAGATCCGTATGCTTCCGCAGAGATTGGAAGTTGTGAGTCTACCATGCCGGAGGCGCTTAACTTACTCAAAGTCAAGCCACTTGTGTCGACAAGTGACTCCACGAAAGTTGAGGAAAGAAAGATGGATGTCAAATACCATTGCACCGTGTGCATCAAAACGGAAAGAACCCCGATTTCAGCGACCGACTACCCCGCATCCCCAGCATTTCTCCACCAGTACCTTCGCTTTGCCAAAACCTTCTTGGACGACAAGCCACCAAAAGGCGTGGAGAGATAAGCTCAACGTCATACCGTTTATCCAGCCACGGCACGTTCTTGCTCGAATTCCAGTGTTTGATTGGTGAGAATGTGAGCGAGGGAGATGGTTGGACAAAAGCAACCCAGGGAACGTATATAACGGATCACATGAAAGGATGATTCGGTTGGAAGGATCGTCCGGTAATCGCGAGCAGAGCCAAATGTCTCGCAGTACATAGCTAGGATTGTCCGCCCACGCTTGTTCCGCTTGGTTTCTGTTTCTTGTGATAACGTCGTTTGGATCTTGCAACAATGTCGCATTCCCCAATGGAAGAAAAAGTTGGGGTCTCCAAGCTGGAGACCATTGATACTGGCCTGTACGACCCTGATGCTGGACTCAGCGATGAAGAGAGAGCAAGAATAGTAATATCATCCCTTCCATCAAGCATGACGAGGCGCATCTACTAACCTCATATTGTGATTAGGACAAAGCTCTCGTCCGAAAACTCGACTTCAAACTCATCCCATGGGTCAGTATCATCGCTCCTCGTAAACGTCACCCGTGGCTCATCCAAACAACAGCTCTCCTTTCTCTATCTCCTCTCCTTCCTCGATCGAACAAACATCGGCAACGCCAAAGTAGACGGTCTGGCCAAGGACCTACACCTGACGCCAGGCCAGTATAATGCGACACTCTCCATCTTCTTCGTTTCCTACTCGGTCTTTGAGCCCTTGACAAACGTCCTGCTCAAGAAATGGCGACCCTCCGTCTTTCTTCCCGTCATCATGACACTTTGGGGAATTGTGATGGTTACGATGGGCCTTTGTCATAACTTCGGTGGCCTTGCAGCTGCACGTTGGTGGCTAGGCTTCGCTGAAGCAGGACTCTTCCCTGGAGTCAACTACTACCTGTCGTGCTGGTCAGTATATTCCATGCAAGCAATTCAGAAGACATACTGACTGGAGAGTAGGTACAAGCGCAAGGAACTCGGTATCAGAGCAGCCATTTTTTTCTCCGCAGCAGCTCTGGCGGGCAGTTTTGGTGGTCTCCTGGCAGCGGGTATCGCTCAGATGAAGGGTGTTGGTGGCAAGCCTGGCTGGGTAAGATACACAGACTCTGCATACTCTCAAGTGATACTGATATTCCAAACAGGCTTGGATTTTCATCCTCGAAGGCTTGGTCACTGTGGTTGTTGGAATCGTTTCGTACTGGATGGTCCACGACTTCCCTGATGAGGCTACTTTCTTGTCTGTCGACGATCGTGCCAGAGTGATCAGAAGACTCAAGGAAGACCAGCAAGCAAGTGCTGAGCATGAGGTACGTATCCAATCCGAGGGTTTTCTGCTGGTCAGAGTATAGTTCAATGCTAACCAGTTTGCAGGAGTTCAAGATGACATACTTCTGGCAGAGTGTTGCCGATTGGAAGACATGGTGCTTCGCGATCATATATATGGGAGCCGACGGTGCGCTCTACGCCTTCTCGCTGTTCTTGCCGACCATCATCAACGCACTTGGATACAGCGGCACCACAGCAAACCTGCTATCCGTCCCGCCATATGCTTGTGCTGCCGTATTTACGATCTTCATTGGCTGGATTGCCGATAGAACGCAGAAGAGAGGTCTCATCAACGTCTGCGTCTCTCTAATTGGCATCACAGGCTTCTGCATGCTCATCGGATCTCAAAACCCCAATGTCAAATATGCCGGTACCTTCCTCGGTGCTCTGGGCATCTACCCGTAAGTTTCGACGGATGTGATATTGTAGGCAATTGATTGCTGACCGACTTTGACATGTAGATTGATCAGTAACAGCGTCACATGGTGTTCCAACAACGTCGAAGGAGCCTACAAGAGAGGTGTGACGATCGGTATCGTCATCGGATGGGGCAACCTTCAGGGCGTCGTGTCCTCAAACATCTACCGTGCCAAGGACAAGCCAAAATACTATCTCGGTCATGGAGTGGTATTGGCGTACTTGTCACTCTTCTTGTTCTGCGGAAGTTTGATGACACATCTTTTGTTGAAAGCCGAGAACAAGAAGAGGCAAGCCGGCAAGCGCGACCACTGGATCGAGGGCAAGGACGAATCCGAGATCAGAATGCTGGGAGACAAGAGACCGGACTTCCTCTACGTCACCTAGGCAGTATAATTGGCCATTTCAGAAAGAAGAGGTGGGGATATCTTATTGATTGAAGATGCGAAATGCAAAAGAAGTGAAATTCATATGTTTGGGTATCAAAATGTCGACATCAGTTTCTCCAGACACGGACTTGCTTGTCCTGACCTCCACTGCCCACTCTATCGCCATCGGGGCTCCAGTCTACGGCAAAGACTTGATCCTTGTGACCTGGTAGATCTTCCTTGAGCTTTCCAGTCTTGACGTCCCAGACTTTGAGGGTGGTGTCTTTGCTACCGCTAACAAGTAGTCTGCTGTCGGCACTGAAAGCGACTTGATACACGGGTCCAACGTGACCCTTGAGGGTGAAAAGGAAGGTTCCATCGGCAGCGTTCCACAACTTGATGAGATTGTCGAATCCAGCAGATGCGAGAAGAGTACCATCAGGAGAGAATGTGACGTGGTTGACTTGTTTCTGATGGCCCAACAAACGAGTTACCGGTTTCGTTGAAGTCATGGGTGTCCATAGATAGATTGTGCAATCATCACTGGCTGACACCAGTCTTTCAACAGCCTTTCCGCCATTCTTCTGGTTGTTGACACCAGCAGCAGCCTCATAGCGTTCCTTTGCCTTTGCACGCTTTTCTTCAGGTGTGGCTGGGACCCCCTTCTTGCCAGTGTGATCGTAGAAGGCGGTGCGGAGGGCAAAGTCGGTGGAGAGAGCAAGGTGGTTGACCCAGTGGGCGTGTGAGTTGAGGGTGTGCACAAGAGTTCCAGTTTCGGCAGACCAGACCTTGATGGTCTTGTCGTGTGAAGCAGTATAGATGAGTCCGGCACCTCCCCAGCGTACGCAAGAAACGTTACCCTTGTGGCCAGTCAAAGCCAGATCGGCGCGCTTGCTGGTGACATCCCAGATACGAACAGTAGCATCCTTGGAGGCAGATGCGATTCGAGGTCTTCCAACTTGCTGCATGTGGTAAGGCTCCCACGACATCGAAGTCACCCACTTGGTGTGACCTTTCATAGGACCACCTAAAGGCTTGCCGGTCTGAGCATCCCACAAGCGTATCGTATTGTCCATGCTGCCTGTAGCCAGGATATCGCCATTGGGCGAGTAGCTGACAGTAAGAACCCATCCCGTATGACCAGTGAGCGTGTGCATAGGAGTGCCAGTATCGCAATCCCAGATACGAGCAGTTTTGTCGCCGCTACCAGTAGCCAATCGCGAAGAGGAGGATGGAGAGAATTGTGCAGCGAGGATGGCCTCGCCGTGTCCGCTGATCGCTGCGGAACATCTTGTAACAGCTTTTACTCTGAAAACTGCTTCTGCACGACAAGGAATATTCAGTTGGACTTCTGTTGTCGAGTCGCCGGACAGAAAGGCTGAAATGATGGCTTGTTGGTCGAAGTCACCGGTGCCGAGAGGGTCGTAGAAGCGGTAGGGAAGGCGCTCGCTAGGGTCTTCGCGGCCGAGGAGGGTGTTCAAAAGCAGGGAAAGATTCTTGGGCGACAATTCGGACAAGGGCACTGTCACGACGGGACCTTGTGACTCGCCCGAGTCGGCGTCGATGAACTGAATGCGCTGGATGCCATCGGGCATCTGCTCGGGTTCGACTTGCTCGCGGGCCCGCGCGGCCGCCGCTGTCTTTTGTCGCTTCGACGGAGGGGGGAGTTGTGTCGCCATGCCAATTTGCTGTATTGACGTGTTTTGTGTTTTTCTTCGTCGACAAGTTCAAGAAATTTTGGACGCCGTCACTGGCGCATGCCGCGCAAACTCCGCAAAGTCCGATGGTGAGGCTTCACTTGACTCCTCCTCGCGTCACGTCGCTCCTTCCTCTTGCATCGATCAACAAGCAAGCAAACAAGACTTTGTATACCAGTGCAAAAATTAGCATTACTTGCAAGCGCAGGTGATGCAGCTATCATATATCGTACGTTCCATGCTCCATGTGCTGTCATCGCTAAGATAGAAAAGAGAATCAAGTACTTTTGTCCGTTCCAGTTTGCAGCCGGCCATCATCCTTCCCGCCATTATCGTTCGTAAAAGCAAATGCTCCATATATATTCACAGTCCCTCGTTCTTGGTCAGTGCAATTTCATCCTTTCGCTACTGCGACTCCGAGATGGGCGCCGAGATGGTCCCCTCGATGTCCTCGTCGTCATCATCGTCCAAGCTGCCTCCGTACATGCCTGTGAACAGAGGATTTGCGATGCTGCTTCCCATGCCGTACCCAAAGTAATCCCATGTCGCCAAAGGAGATGGCTCGTACGAGAACGGGTTGTTCTGTCCAGCCGGGAACTGGTAGTAACTCTGACCCGTCATGTTCATGTAAGTGGGCTCGGCGGCCCTGAATCCCATGGGTGCTGCTGCAACGTACATCGGAGCATGTTGATATCCAGAGTTGAGGTGCGTCATGACAACAGGCTGCTCGAATGTGGCTTCTTCCATCCCAACTTGAGTCTCGCCTTCCTCTTCGGCTTCGTCGATGGGTGCTTTCTTGCGCTTGTTGCGCGTAGTCTTCCGGGGCATCCCCTCGAGGTCATTACCTTCCTGAGTGTCGGAAGTGGTAGCAAGAACGGGTTGCTGCTTACGGGAGTTCTTCTTGGCCTTGGGCTTGGCGCGAAGATTGGATTTCGTAGCGGTGCTGAGATCTTTGTCTCCCAAGGGCTTCTTGTCCTCGAGAGATTTCTTGCCGTCAATAGGCTTCTTTTTGGGAGCCCGCTTGGCCTTGGGTGGACGGGGAGGCAACTCCTCGCCAGGCAGCAGATCCTCCTCGGGCTGTGGCTGGCCAGAGATGATTCTTGTTTTGAGCGGAGTGCCAGATGCACTGAAGATCAGCTCTTCCTTCAGGATTCCTTCAGACATGGTGGCAAGACGATCGTTGACAGAGACGTCTTTCTTCTGGTTACGCTTCTTCTTCAACTCTGGAGTAGCTGCGTCAAAGAGACCCATACCTGGCCAAACAATACCCTTGAGCTTGCGGCTTTCGTCCTCGTCATCGACGTCTCCAACAGGATGTGTCTCATGCTTGACCTTTCGCTTTCTTGGCATGAGTGACACTTCACTTGGGGCCTGCTGATCGTCATCCTCGACCGATGCAGAGTCTTGTCTGTGGGAGAGGTAAGGGTGTGCTGCCCAAGTATACATCGGTGCGTAGGCAGCGTACGGGTGAGGGTAGACTGATGGAATGTCGTCGTAGGATGTCGATGAGGGAGTGAACGTTGGCGAGTGGGACTCTTTCTTGATGACCTTGACGTTGGCATGGAGCTCTGACAGACATCGGTCAGTAAAGGGAGCTCAATCGGGAACAATCAAGTAAGTACCAATCTTGATCTTCTTGCGTTCATCCTTGTGCTTCATACGCTCCGACATGAAAGACTCGATGTCATTCTCGGCGTACCATATGTCGTACCGCTCGACGGATTGACGAGCCGCATCATCGGAGCCTGAGCGAACCTTGAGTTTGTAGTAGGTCGACAGATGAGCCTTGCTGCTGATGTGGGTGAGGAGATGCGATAGATCACTGAAGTTGGGCTTGCGTGGGCATATCATGCAGACGAGAGGAACGGTCCTGGTCTGCGCCTGGCTAGATGCAGGAGCTAGCAAATCCATCAATGGCAGTCCAAAAGGAGAGTAAGAGAGAGGATGAACAAAGTCAAGGGAAGGAGTGAATTGATACCGAGTACCAGTGTTGATGCTGTTGTGAAGGCATCTGGGTGCGGAAGGTGGTCCTTCTCTTGCACGGAAAGAGCCACTCGATGACCCGCCCGGACCTTCTTGCACCCGCTAAACTACCGGCGATAGCAATGTCCGGCACCGACGATACTTTGGTGGATCTGATGTGTCGCAGACTATTGCATAACTCAGAGAGTCGCTTGTGGCGATGGTGCGAAGAGTGTAGGTAATGAATGCTTGAGTTGCAGATGGCCATCAATTGACCCTATACAGATTACAGACATTCCTACCTTACAGAGCATCTCCCCAGCAGCATCCTCGGTTGATGTAAGGTATGCTTACGGCGAGATCAAGGCAAGGTACGCCAACGTTCTTTGAGAATGTTTCTTTTGGTAGTGGTTTCTTCGAGGACGTACTTGACAGCAATTGGATCAGATCTGGAGGCCCAATCGAGACCCGTGCGCTGAATACCGAGCACCTCTTCTCGACGTGGCTACTGTAAGCCGAAAACGCAACATGTAAATGTGCATACTTGATATGGAAGAATAGGGAGAGAGGCTTCGACAGGCTTCAATTTATCTTTACCATCTCGGCGTTAATGTCGCTATCGCCGATAGACAAAACACCCCCCGCATGACGTAGCGATGTCTACATCGATATAATGACTCGCTCTTCTGCTTCTCGACAGCACTCTCATACACTGTCAGCCATAGTACTCAAGCACAATACCAAACATGGATCTTAAAGACGTTCCTCAAGAGATGAAGGCCATCCAGGTGGTCGAGGTATCACACAATTCATGTCTGTTCGATCGACCCTGGACTAAGATGATAATCTAGTTTGACAAACCATACAAGATCAACACCGTTCCTGTACCCAAGGATCTTGCTCCTGAGGACATTCTGGTCAAGATTGGTGTCGCGTCAAACTGCCATACAGATTCCATGGTACAACACGGCACGTTCGGAACCAAACTTCCTGTCACAGCTTCGCACGAAGGTGCTGGCACTGTTGTCGCAGTGGGAAGTTCTGTTAAGAACTTCAAGTTCGGAGATCGTGTGATGTGCGGACTGCCCTATCATCCTTGTGGCAAATGCCAGGACTGCTATGGACCGGAGACATGGCGGCAATACTGCACCAACATCGCAGGACACTCTGGCGTGCACAGAAACGGGTTCTTCGCCGAATATGCACTTGTGGATTCCAGAAGCTCAACTCCTATTCCAGACGAGGTCACGCTTGAGAGTGCAGCACCGCTTGCATGTGCAGGAAGAACAATCTGGAGAGGCGTATTGGAGGCCAACCTCAAAAGCGGCGAGTGGATCGCCCTGGTCGGGTCTGGAGGTGGTCTAGGCCATCTGGGCATCCAGTTCGCAAAAGCACTCGGCCTCAACGTGGTTGGTATCGATGCTAGAGACGAAGGACTTGCCATGTCAAAGCAGAATGGCGCTGACGTGGTTGTTGATGCACGCGAAGGAAAAGACAGTGTGGTTGCAGCTGTACAAAAGGTGAGACTTCCCGTCGTATGCGAATCAGGTCCTTTATTAAAATACTGCGAACACTAGGTGACTGGAGGAGCCGGTGTTGATGCGTCAGTAACCCTGAGCGATGCTGACGATGCTGCTGGCCTGGCTTGCGCATTGACTAAGATGCACGGTACCATGGTACAGATTGCACAGCCGGACAACGTAATCATCCCCTTTGCGGAGTTTGTTTTCCGCGATATTAGAGTTAAAGGCTCTTTGATCTGTTCACCAGAGCAGAGTGTAAGCATGCTCGAGTTCGTCGCAAAGCATGGCATCAAAGTAAAGACCAATCCATTCCATGGTCTCGACAAGATTGAAGAACTGGTTGATCTGGTTCATGGAGGAAAGATCCAAGGCAAGGCAATCATTGTAGTTGACGAGGAACAGATCAGGAAGGAAAAAGAACTGGGAGCTAAGTTTTGATGAGATACAAAACTGGGCATCATGAGAAGGAGCAGATCTCTGTTCGTTTGGAAGGTGGAATTGCAAAACTTGGGACGTTGATCAGCTCTTGGAACTACTCACAGAACACGGACAAATCAATGTTGATATTGATACGAATTCGCTAATAGCTCGAGCTTCCTGCGCTTGAACAAAATGGTGGTAATACAGATGTGTAAGGTTAAGGTTGGGTTGCTTAGAGCAGGTTCTTGTTCTTCTTTCTGGTGAAAGCTCTCTGATCCTTTAGCCATCGTCTGTAGTCGGCGACGCTGTTGATCTTCTCGCCGTAGTAGTCCGGAACGGGGTTGTTGACAGATGAGCTGGCAGGGTCGGCGCGGAATCTCTTGATGTGTGAGTAGAAATCCTTGTCTTTCTGTTATCGAAATACGGTCAGTACACAAGACCTGGATCAAAAGCGAGCAGGAGCATGGCGTACCCTGGCAAACTCCTTCCTCACGCTTCCCTTCCAGATGTTGAAAAAGGCAGTCCCCAAGAAAGGACCGAGCAGCCAACCAACAGCACCAACACCCATCAAACTACCGCCGATGATGAACATGGGATCGAGACCCGTCATTTGGGCGCCGATGTTCTCGATCTCGAACTCGGCGAAAGCGGGCACTGCAACAGCGACACTGGCGGCACCGCTAAGGGCAGAGGATCCGAGGTTGATGAAGCGGCGAGTGCGGCGGAGCTTGAGGAACTCGTCCCATGTGAGTTGTGGTGTTTGCGACTGTGTGGAAGTGGTCGAGGTCGACGCAGCGGATGACGCATGGCGTGAGAGGACGAGGGCCGAGGCTTGCGATCGTTGTGCGCCGTGGAAGATGGATGTGTGGACGGAGCGACCGAGAGGAGCAGATGCTCTGAGAAGACTCAGCGGCGTTTGCATCTTTGTGGCGGCCATGGCAGTATGTGTGTGTATGGAATTGAAATGGACTGGCGGAGCAGCGAGCACGAGAGCTTCCAACTTCTCTGCGCGGTGGTGGATGCGGAGAAGGCGGCGCGATTCCTTGGCACAGACTTGCTGCCAGGCGCAGAGTGCAAGCGCAAGCTGCGTTTCTGGAAAGAGCAAGAGCGACCGACTCTCTAATTCCTGCCATCCATCCATCCATCCATCCATCCTCGCAAATCCCCGTCGCATCTTTCTGCTGCTTCTCTCGTCCTCGCCGCAGCACTCGCGCATCCCTCCAGGACACCCCACTTTCGCATACACCAGTCGCGTCCGCGCGCATCGACCTTCAGCATGGCCGCCGCAAACAAGCAGGGCAAGATGCAGGGCCTGATCAACTACCGTCTGCGCGTCACCATGATGGACGGTCGCCAGATGGCCGGCCAGATGCTCGCCTTCGACAAGCACATGAACCTCGTCCTCGCCGATACGGAAGAGTTCAGACGAGTAAAGCGCAAGCCCACAAAGTCGGCAGCTCCTGGACAGGCAGAGCCTCAATTCGTCGAGACAGAGGAGAAGCGTACCCTCGGTCTTACCATTGTTCGCGGTGCGCATATTGTCGCCTCGACCGTCGAAGGTCCTCCACCCGCAGATCCCTCGGCGAGACTGGCCAAGGATGGTCCCGCAGGCCCTGGTGCTCCTACCATGACTGCTGGCCCTGGTATCACTCGCCCGGCAGGTAGAGGTCTGCCCCCTACCGGTCTTACTGGTCCTGCTGCAGGTGTTGGCGGTCCCGCTCCCGGATTCGGCTTCCCTGGTGCTCCTGGTGGTTTCCCCGGCGCTCCTCCACCAGGCTTTGGTGGCAGAGGTGGTCCTCGTATGTTCTGAGTCAATACTCTTTTTGAATCTCTACTTACACAGCTTTCTAGCCGGATTCCAAGGCCCTCCTCCCGGTTTCCCTGGTGCTCCTGGCGGTGGTCCTCGTAAGTCAATTCGCGTTATTGGCCATCTGTCTGTACAATCCGACTAACTTCCACGCAGCTGGTTTCGGTGCACCTCCTGGCTTCCAGCCTCCTCCGGGACAGGGCAGAGGTTTCCCCCCACCAGGCTTTGGTGGTCGCTGAGACTTTTTATGAAACGTTCGAAACTTCAATGAATCTACCCAGTAGTTCCTGCCGAACGTACTCCAAGACGATACAAACATCACGAAGTAACGCGCCGAACTTATCTCAGCGTTCAGAACCTGGGGGACACGGCGAATACAGCCAAAGCCAATCCAAGCATTTGGTTGAGTGGTCAGAGCAGCTTTATCGCTTCTGGAAAAGAGTACGAGGCGCAAAAGTCACGATTGTGTAAAAGAAATATTTTTGTTCTATCAAACTTTCAAATTCATTTACTCTCGCCCTTATTGTGGTGTAACTATGTCAAGTCGCAACGCCCACGCCTGATTCGCCGTGCAAAGTATCACAACAGCCGCCGTTATCTCTATACCTCCAGCTGGGCGCCGAGGAGCTGCAAAGATGAAGGCACTGCGAGATAGACTGAACACAGTACCCTTCCCTCACTTGATTGCAGCTGCTCTAGAGTAACACTTTTATGTGTCTCCAGGAGGATCATTGGGGGCCTGGATAGTGTCGCAGGGATGTGTTGCGACCAGTCATGGACATGACGCATGCGATGCGAATGGGGAGAGCATGCATCTGATCGTCGTACCGATGATGTGGCAGTAGTAAGAATGCGCCTCGCTCGTGTACGACGCGCAGTTCAAGTCCGTTGATCCATGTCCAGTGCCACAGCTTCCTCCGTCAAGGCATCCATGTCATCAATGGGTAAAGCATCATTGGCAGCATCAATGTCGGCAATCGTCGTCTCCAGCTGCGAAACCAATCGCTCGATTTCACGTCGCTGTTGTGATACCGTGTCAGCCAGATCAGCGTTTTCTGACTGAGCAGTTTGCAATCTCGACGATAAAGAAGTATGTTGTTCGGATAGAAGCGGTCCAAGATGCGAAAGATACAGCGACGAAGCTGGCAGGGTGTGAGGACTAGAAGTCGTATAAGTATGCTGTTCACATGCAATGACCTGAGACAAAAGACCTACGGGAGCGGTGGTTGTACTGCCTGTCCACCAGTCGCTTGCTCAGCAGCACTCTTCCTCTTTCTCGCGTCCTCGACCAGGCGATCCAAATCATTCAGCGACGCGACAACCTCGCGATCGCGTAGGATCTGCTCAAAGTTGAGCTTGCACGTGCGGTGCAACTTCTCGACAAAGTCGGTGTGTAGACGTTTCATGGCATCAGGCGCATGGCTGGCCGGAGTCGGAAAGGATGAGGCAAAGTTGGAGTAGCTGCATGTGCGCAGGGTGTGCGAGATGGCGTCCGAGTATAGCTTCTGCAGAGCGGCGGCGCGTGGCCCTGGTGTTTGTTGGACAGGAGGTGCTTGGACCGGCGAGGGAGAGCGAGAGGTCGGAGCAGACATGGCTGATGGGTGGTGAGAAGTCGAAGAATTCTCGGTGGATGGATAACTCTCTGCTAGAGACGCGCGATCGCTCTATCTACATTGCTAGTGATGAGGGTCGATCTAGTGTACGCCCTTGCGCGTTGTGTTTGCAAACCAAAACAATCGAAATGCCGCCTGCCAAGCATCGTCACAAAAGCTACTCTAGCCGAACGCTACTAGAAGGGGTCGAGCAGTTATCAAATTATTGAAGTGATAGGAACGAGCATCAAGAAAGAAGTTCCATATTTCATCTTGCATGAAAGGTCAAGCAGCCACTTGATTGGACTGCCACCATGCTTTCCTATCTCTCTTTCTTCATCTCTCGGGAAACCACTTGATCGTACACGAAGGTCCACCACCTCCCTACTCGGTTTTCTCCTTTTTTGTCCACTTCTTGATTTTCGACACCTTCCTTCCCTCGTCATCTCGTCCCAAATTGCCAACCCAGAGAACGCCCAGCAAAAGGAAAGAAAGAGAAAAGCACAAAAAACATTGAGGGGTATATCAACTCGTACATACAAAAATTGAAGAAAAGGAGCAGAGCCAAAACGAAAACCAGGAGTCGAATGAAAGGGAAAAGAAAGAAGCCGCCCAGTCCGGGTGAGACAAGACAAGGTCCAGCCTGGTCATATCTCTCGTCTTGTGGTGACAGGGCGAAGCAAATGCGCACGAGCGCATCGAAGAAGGCAGCGATGTCTTGTTAATATGCAATCATCTTTTTCAGGGGTTTGATGTCGGTCCCCGGTACAGAGGGCTGGAGTTGAACCGCATTGGCGAGAGACCGGTGACATCGGAAGAGCTGCGCTTGTTCTTCTTGACTGGAGTGATAAAGGGCTCATCGCTTTCACTGGATTGCGAAAGGACGGTGTGTGATGTTGCAGGGCGCTGAGCTTCGGGAGTGAAGCTTCCGTTGGCAGGAGGGGCGCTGCTTTCGGACGATGAAATCGCACGCTCGTTGGCTGCCAGACTGTCCTGGATGAATTGAGGATAAGGGTGCTTGAGATAATCATACTCCTTAACAAGGTAGTCGTTCTCGGTAACACAGCCAGCCCAGCACAGGCGCCAGTTTCCAACCAGAGTATAGAAGATACGGCCATCGAGTTTTAGCGATTGGTTGAAGCAACGATACAGGTTGTCCAGAGTCATCTTGTTCTTGTGCTGATACTCGAGCAACAGACTGAGATGACATGTGATAGCGAAGAGGAGATAGTAGTTGAAGGGTGGAAGATTCTGGAGCTCGCAGCGCAATATCTCGGGGACGAAGCCTTTGTCGGGTATCTCAGTAGGTAGTTGAGAGGTGATGCGATGCTGTGAATCCTTGGGGAAAATGTCCTCGGGAAGTTCACGAATCCATTCCTTGAAGAGAGAGGCGATAATGCTGGCGTCGTACAATTCCGACTCATCCAAAAGGTTGATGTCAAGCTCTGGATACGAATCAGCGCAAGTTCGAAACAAATCAGAAGCGGAAGTGTTCACCCGTGTCGAAGCGCCTCCTCCACTTTCTTACGTTGGCGACACCACCAGAGACTCTGTAGAGCCCTTCTTCTTCACACTTGCCGTTCAGATAACTGCAAACAGTCAGCGAGTAAAGTGGTCAAAGATCGGGAGACGTACTCAATCGCGCGCCACGGCAAAGCAGGCATCCAGAACTCGGTCTTATCCTTGCAGTCGTCATACGATTGCGCAATTCGTGTAAGGCGCGTCTGTTCAATGAGGCCTTTGTTCAGAACCTGCACAACATAGTCCCCATCGTCAGTGACATGTTGGGGCTTGCCGTGGTTGCTGCCACCACGAGTGATCTTGCTCAGTAAGCCTTTGCTGGCCTTGGTGAAACCATCGGTCGCGCGTGAGGAGCTCTGACGGAAGTCGAAAAAGGCCGATGTGTTGTTGTTCTTGTACATGGGACCCTCACGGTCCTGGCTCTTTTCCTTCTTGGCCTTTGCTTTGTTTCCCGGTTCGGCATCAGCCCTGTCCTGAGAGCGGTCGCGCATGATGCCCATAAACTTGCGGTTGTTGTCGGGAAGAGGCTTCTGCATGGGCGGCATTTCAATGGCTGGCGTTGACTTGCTATGTACGCCGTGCTTGGATTGCTTGATGACAGGCGATTTTGTTTTTGACTTGGTGTCGGTGAGGTCGTTGAGCTGATCTTCGGCGCGCAGTGACTTTGACCTGCCCAGAACAGGCATACGCTTTTTGCCCGGCTTGGGCTTGGTATTATTCGAGTTTAGATTCGAGGCCGAAGTGGAGTGAACGGCTGGGAAGGGGTGCGGAGCGGCGGCGGTAAAAGGACGCTGATTTGAATCAAACGAAGGAATGTCAGGTATGGGAACAGCTATTAGGCCTTGTCGTCAGTAACGAAACACAGAAATAGGCAGCAGTTTGACTGACCCGAAGCGTCGTCGCTGTCTTTGGCACGAATGGACAAGGCAGGTGAGGAACCTGGAGGCCGGCGGTCGGGGTAGATCCAGGTGGAGACGGAGCGCGAGCGAGACTCGGACGGAGGATCAAAGTGAGAGACAGGGCCGTCGTCGGTAATGCGGTCAGCAGAGAGAGAAGGACTGTGAGCTGAACGGAAGCTCTGACGGTCGGCGTCTTGACGCGCGCGCGAGAGGTCGGGTGATGCGGCGGGGAGAGCGGCCAGGTCGCTGCCCATGGTCATACCAAAGACGTCGCGGGCGTCCAGGGAAGAGATGTCGATTCCATGGAGAGAAATGGGACTGCTCATGTGTTTTGGGCGGGCGTCGGCCATGGTCGAGGGGGACTTGTCCATTGTCTCCTCGGGTCGGCGCAGACGGGCAAAGCTGTCCAGAGGCGTGTCTCAATGTGCTGCTACTGCTGCTGCGTGCCGGCGTGAACGGACTCACCCATCAACGTCTTGGGTGGGAGCGAACGGCGGGCTTCTCTTTGATGTAGCTTCTTTCAAAGGGGGCTGCTCGGCTAGTCTTTGTCTAGCGATGCAGCTCAATGCACGCCTCGGCAACAATTGCTGTTGCTGTGCCACGGGAGCGCAACGAGGCAGATGGGCGACAAGAACGGAGAAAGGAGCGTGTTGACTTTGTGGACGAGACGGTCACAATCGACTTGCTTGTCAGCCAAAGCGTGTGGGCGGTTGACTCGAGGGGAGAGCGTCGCGTTCGTTGTTCCTTCAAGGGTCTCCGTATTCTGCTTTGAGGAATGTGCAATTCCCCCACGTCGTCTTGTTTCCACCGCTGCTTCGTATCCACACCGTCTATCCACTCATCCCTGAGTCTCTCGGATCTTGACAAGCTATTCATCCGGACAGTCTCAAAACTGGTCTGCTACTCCGGCTCTCTCGTAGCACTCAGCCTCCGCCTTTGATGGCAGAAAGCTACCGAAGCTCTGAGCATGCACAATGGACAGGCTGTTGCTGGCCAATTTGCCGTTATAAAGGAACTGCAACAAATTTACTCTCGGCACGGTTGGTACTACAATGGACTAGTTGATGTCCTCGTAAGTCTTATCAAAGAATCATGGGTCTTGACGTCGCACGAAATCTCAAGAGTCATCTCTCCCGTCGCGGCAAGGTTCCTCATCAAACTAGGCAGGTCACCTCTCCATGAGAAAGTCGAACAGCTGCTACTGGCATGCCCCTGTTTTGCAAAGATCACTTCGGTTACGTATACTCGATGGGTGTCAAAACAAGGGGTCATGTATATTAACTACGGGTTCATATCTCGCGCAATAAGCAGAAAGGCCTTAGCAAGACCTGCTTGTTACCAGGGACGACAGGCTCTCAATGGATGAAGACCCGATCTTGAAGGAAACTCTGCAATGGCATGGATGTTCGATGTCCGAGGACAGGATTCGATCTATCGCGCAGGATTTTGAATCATGCCATTTGCACCCCTCTCTCCAATGTGCGAAAATGTGTAATAGATATAGCCATAAAAATGCACAATAGTTTCCAAAACAGTACAACATCCACTGGAGAGCAACGACCTATCGATTGAACACAACCAGAAGACATAAGGATTATTACCAGATTTTCGAAGTAGATATTCCATGCAGTTATTGTAGTCTTGGTATTTCAGTCCGACATACCAACGTTGTGCTTCGCGCGGGTTGTGGAAACCCCCGCGTCGTCTTCTTGACGTTCATCACTGCTTCGTATCCACAGCTGTCAATCCACTCATCATGTCTCTCGTCGCTGGTCCCGGACGTGGAGGAGTCTTGTCTGACCTCCCCGCCGAACTCCAGCTCTACGCCCAGAAACACGTCGGTTACATCCAGTCCCTCGACACGGTCCGCAGCCAATGTCCCCGACCGCATGCGCTCCTTACTGACGCGTGAAACAGCGGAAGGACGAACTCGAATACTGGCTCACCGAGCACTTGCGCATGAGTGGCATCTACTGGGGCATCACTCCGCTCTATCTGCTTGGCCAACCCGATGCCTTGCCCAGATCTGGCTTGCTGGACTTCGTAATCTCCTGCCTACACGAGAACGGCGGCTTTGGTGCCGCGCCCGGTCATGATCCACACATGCTGTACACCGTCAGTGCCGTTCAAATACTTGCCACCTTAGACGCCTTTGCAGAGCTAGAGCAAAGAGTACCTGGAGGGAAGGATCGCATAGGTCGCTGTCAGTCTCTATGAGCAATCGCTTTGTTTGCGTGGCTGACAATCAACAGTCATCGCTGGCCTTCAGAAGCCCGACAACGGCACTTTTTCCGGTGACGAATGGGGCGAGACCGATACAAGATTTCTTTACGGTGCGTTCAATGCCCTCTCCCTGCTCGGCTTGATGCATCTAGTCGATGTCGACAAGGCCATAGAACATGTACAGTCCTGCGCAAACTTTGACGGCGGCTACGGCACAGGCCCGGGAGCAGAGTCTCATTCGGGTCAAGTCTTTACATGTGTTGGAACGCTCGCTATCGCAGATCGCCTGGACCTTGTTGACATCGACAAGCTCGGGGGCTGGCTTAGTGAGAGACAGCTTCCTAATGGTGGCCTCAACGGCAGACCAGAGAAGCTCGAAGATGTATGCTACAGTTGGTGGGTTGTGAGCAGTCTGGCAATGATCGATAGGATCCACTGGATCGATCAGACAAAGCTGGCAGAGTTCATTCTGAAGTGCCAGGACCCAAACATGGGCGGCATTTCAGACCGAGCAGGCGATATGGTCGACGTTTTCCACACGCACTTCGGTATCGCCGGTCTCAGTCTGATGAACTACCCAGGGCTGCAAAAGATCGATCCCATTTACTGTATGCCCAAAGACGTGACTGACCGTATACTTGCACGGACAAGTAAGTAGCGTTTTCAAACTTCATGAATCAATGCCAACAGCTTCCCATAAACGTTGAAACCTTCGACTCGGTATGCGGGACGGTACATTCTTGAGGAGCCGTGAACGGTTGGTCAAGGCGTCGATCAACTGGTCAGGGTTAGGGTCACCCGAAGCTGGCGGAAAGGTTCTACAATACCAGATCAAGTCAGAATGGATCAAATATGCCTAGACATCTACCATTCTTATCTTTACGTGCCTGCAAGCGGCAGTAACCTGCGGCGCAGTATAGGAAGGCCATATCATGCTCAGTGTGTTTAGGTAGAATGGAAAGAAGCCAGTATCAACAGACGCTTCCCCTCAACTATCTAGGTAGGTTACATGGTCAACTCAAACCGCACCGCCTTTGCTTGTAAGATACTGCATCAGATCACCTTCGACCAAGCAAACACGGATAACACTGCGAAGTAATCACAGTGAGCGATCTCCATTATTGCAGAGACCCTCGCCTGGCGAGAGTGAAAAGTGAACGACACTTCTACAAAGTGCTTGGACCACTCAAACGCGTCCCGGCGGAGTCGCGAGCGCGTCACTCAGCCGGAGCTGTCGCTCGTTCCATTCCTTCGACTTTTCTGTACAACCTCACAGCTGTTCCATCCTATTCTTCCACCGAATACCGCAGCCATGCGTATCACGGTCTGGATTCTCAGGCCTCCCGCAGAGCCTGTCAAGTTCTTTCTCTCCGTTGAACAGGATGCCACCTTCCAACGTGTCTGGACCCTCGTCCAGCAACGCTATAGGGAAAACTATAGCGCTGGCCGCAGAAAGTGAGTGAACATCAAATATGCCACGGCTTCGACGAGCTAACACAGGTCTTAGTGATTACTACCTCAAGAAACTGCAGGACAGCACCGGAGCTGATATTGACATGCGCGATACCGTCATCGACATCTTCGGCGAGATCACCGATCCTGTGAAGCGCATTGTCCAGATTCAAACGTTACCTACTGGTAGAGACGACACCGTGCCCTTCGACTCGCACCTTCATCCTCCAATCGTACCTCCGTCTGCCCAAGAACAGCAAGAAATCGACAGGCGCCGCCTTGAATTCAGTCGCTACGGTGCTACTCTCGACAACCTCGATCCAGATCATCCGGTCGAATCCAATGAGAGCACAACTGAGAGACGCATAGATCAAGATGGCTTTGCTATTCCGGCAAGACTTCATCGTCCTTCTCGCGCCCACGTCCCGCCCAGCAGTCAAACCGCTCCAGGCTCGCAACTGCTTTCACAAGTCTCCTACGAAGACCATCTTGTCCAATCGCCGGAGCTCGGCTCGCCTCAAAAAGTTCCCACGGCCATTCCACGTCTCGAGACCCCTCCTACGGCAGCCAACACAGCTTCCCAGTATTCCACGCTTGATGCAGTGCCCAGTGCTCAGAAGCCCCCAACTGCCCATTTAAGCAACAACCGATCTCCTGTGGTCGCACCAGTAGACAATGAAACAGCACTCGACTTGGCCGACCCCATCTCGGAGGATTCCCAACCTCGCCTTAGTAGCTCGATAACTCGAACACCAGCGCGCTCATCGGGGTCAAACAAAAGAAAGAGCTTGGGCAGCAGTGAAAGCCGCGAGACCAATAGACAAAACTTCGCCAATCTTTGGACAGATGAAGAGTTGGAGTCACTGGTTGAAGGACTTGCCAAAGGGCTTACTCATGCGGAAATGAAGCAGCGCAATCTTCCAAACAGAAGTGTTGATAGTATCAGGAAGAAAGCGACTGCGTTCACTAAGCAAAATCCCTTGGCCATTCAAAAACGACAAGCTAGTTTGGCTGCCTCCTGGAGCCAGGATGAAGACGCATACTTTGTCCGTGCCATACGCAATAACCAAACCTGGAAGACTCTACACGACCATCGGTTCCGTGACCGATCCGACGATAGTGTCAAAGTTCACTACGTCGAGATACGCAAACGACTGCAAGAGGAAGATACGGTCAAATCTGCTCGCGTCCACTATCAAGAGCAGCTGAAAAATGGAACACCCTCGACTGGTCCCAACGAGAAGTTCACACAAGAGGAGGATGGTTTTCTTCTCGCTTGTCGTATCGAGGGTGTCGAGATAAAGCGTGTCGCTAAAGAAGTCTTTCCTTGTCGCCCAGTGGAACAGGTTACAAATAGAGCTAGTAGCCTGTTTCACAGCGCAAAGCGAGCAGCGGCCAAGGCAAATCCTCTGAATCTTGGAAGATCTCCTTCTGCCGACTTCCTATGGGAGCACAGCCCGGAGACGCGCGAGAGAGTCGAAGCGCAGCGAGATAAAGCCAGGGAGTTCAAGGGGAAATCGAATGGTGGCAGAGCTAGGGAGTTCGAAGAAATGTCACACCAGAAGTCCTTGCTCAACAACGACAAGAAACGCGCCGAGGAGCGAAGAGAAAAGGAAGAGAGCCAAAGACAACGGCTCGAAGCCTCCGAGCAAGCCCAAAAACAAGACGAACGAGTCAAGCGCCGCCGCCTCGATGACGACCTTCAGCGCGAAGACGACTACAAACAGCAACTGGCCGCTTGGGAGAAGCAAGCAGCACTTGACAAGCAGGCCGGCCGTGCAGTTCGGCCACGCCCCACGCGTCCACTGGGAAGCAGCATTGGTACAGAAATCTCATCGACACCTGTTCCAGCCTCCAGCAAGAAGGAGGTTGCTGCAACAGCCTCAAAGTCTGGTCCAAATACCACGCCACTTGTCGATCAAGGCACGAAGAAACGGAGACAATCCGATGTTGAAGTACAGGTCGTCATCACCTCCTCCAAGAAACAAAAGACCGCTGTCACTGCAGAAGCCACCCCTCAAGCTAAGCCATCTGGAATGAAGGCAGCTAGCGCCCACAAGGCTCCAGCAGTCTCAACACCGAAGCGAAGTGCTCCTCCGGCGATGGCACGATCTGCTATGGCAAAACTCGGACGCACGACGCAGCTTTCAAAGACCGGCACTGACCTTGAATCTGCTCATGAGAGACCATTTGTCGCCCTCGCATCGATGGCTGCAACTCAACCCGTCGGACCAAGCGCATTATGGAAGTCTGCAAAGGAGAAAACCGTTCGCGATCTGTCTTCGCCAGGCGTCTCCACAGCTAAGAGCTTGCGCCAATCGAATTTCCCCTTTCTAGTTAACGGTCAGCAGTTGCCGTCAACCCCTGCAAGGAAGTCGACACCTTCTTCTTTCAGAAAGTCGACACCTGCTTCTGCCAGGAACTCGGCAACTGTTTCTGTCACCCCACGTGTGCACGCTCCCATGGACGACAGTCTGTTTATCTCTTCTGATGAAGAATCGTCATATGATGACAAGGACATTACAGACGAAGAGATGCTGCGTTCTGAAGCCATGCACAGCAGCAGTCCTGTCAAAGGTACGCAGATGAACACTGCAGAAAGCAGTCTGCAGCAAAATTCGCAAATGTTGGTTTCTCCTAGTGCGAGCGCTTTGAGGAGTAGTCCGCCTGTTGCTTCGATGCCGACCCCCAAAGCTAAGGTCCTTCATGGGAGTGCGGCTCTCCGAAGTGCCACAAAAACGGGCACACCTCTCGCGTCGACTATGCCTTCCATCCCAATCTCTGAGACAAATCGTGCTATGAACAGCGAACGTCAAAAGGCATTTGATATGCCCGCAGAACGCAGAATCTTGAGCACAACACAAGAAGTCGAAATGCCTGGATTCGAGATGAGCACAGCTGAGAACGATTTCAGCGACAATGAAGAAGATGTCTCCATGCTGGACGAGGATCAGATTGTGCATGCGACTCACTCCACCCTAGTATTTCCAAGCTCAAGTCCATCAATCGGAGCGCAGGACAGAGCCAGCGTATCTTCGTTGGACCAAGATACTGCCAATGAAACGGCAGCTATTGACGACGTCCTCAGGCAACCCACAACGGAGGAATCTGAAGCTGTGTTCATCCCATCAGTAGCCGCAAAGAACATCACCAACAACATGACCAACAGCGAGAAGAAAGACCAACCACATATTCACTCAGACGAGGATGATGTCGAGGAAATCGAGTGTTATAGGAGCGATTCCAGGGAGATCGAGGGTGAGGACTGGCCTAGCGAGAAGTCTGATGGAGAGATGCCGTTCCCGAGTCGCGAGGATGGATCGTTTGGCCCTTTCAAAGTGTACAAGATCAAGCGTACAACTCACTTCAATGCCGCGGTTCAGCCCAGAAAAGACGCTCAGCCAACGACCGAAGAACTCGCCGCCACTTCGAAAGAAAAGAGCATCAGAAAACAAGCAGTCGAGAAAATAAGTTCACCAGCCCCGAATGTGGTTCCCACCGCCTCCACCGCAGGAGCACCTCCGCAGCGATCTCCTTCAAGATCGCAGGATTTCCAGAACAAATCTTTCACGTCTCCTGCGGCCCATTCCTCGGAAGAGTCTCCAGAAGCCGGGTCGAGCAGCAAAAAATCACGTAGAGGACAAGGGCGCAGAAAAGGCAGTCGTATATTGGCCGATGCAGATTTGTTTAGGCCACCACCATCGACTGCACCTCCAGATATCTTGAGAGGCTCAGGCTTGAGATACCCGTCGGAACGAGCACTCAAAAACGGTTGTGGGAATACGGCCAAATCCACAAACGGGAATGGCGTTCCGCAACACGACAATAGTAAGGATACGCCCTCCAGCTCCCAGACCAAGGCCTCTACCAAAGGATCAAAGAAGCAGTCGAAACCAAAAAGGCAGTCCATTGGCTTGGACGAGGCCACCAAGAACATGCTGGAGAAGGGTCAAGCCTTCGGGACGCTCTCTCAAGCTACTCCCACTTCGCAGAAAGGCAAGACCAAGCAGCCATTGTCGACCCAGCCTGTCAAGAAAGCTGCTCCTATGCCCAAGGCTAGCAAAGTGGCTTCAAGTCAGCCGGCCAGCAATGTAAACGCGGGTCGAACCATCAACCCGCATGCGTTTGATTGGGATAACGCGCAGGACACGGACGAGCTTATTCGCCAGGCCGACCAGAGACTGGTCGATGCCGCCAACATGGCCCCCGAAGATTTCTGGCAGCGATCAAACCTGATCAACATGAACGAAGAGCAAGTCTTGAGCCATATGATTGAGCAAGGCGTCAAACGTTCAGCCGAGAAACGTCAGCGGAAGAGGGAGAGAGAGAATCGAAATGCAGCAACTCAAATGCTCGACGACTTTACTACTGACATGTCGGCAACTCAGCCAGTTCAGCAGTCGGTAGTATCGCCGGTCATGAACAACGCGATACCCAGACCAGCAACGCAGCCTATCATGCAACTCTCCAAGCAGAACCTTGACGATAGTTCTTCATCAAGCGACGACAGCGACGAAGAGGATAATCTGCAGGCTATAGAAAATTACGCAAAACACAATCTGGAGAAGAAGTCTGTTACACTGCCTCGCTGGTAATGGAGGTTATTTGCAGGATTGAGGCGGTGGAGCACAGTTCTGTAGCCCTTGTATGATAATTGGAATGATCAGTTCTGCTTGACGTTGTTACAGGTCACTAGTGAAAGGCCCATGAAAAACACTCTCAGAACGCCTCTGACCTTTTGCTCTCTCTAGCAAAACAGCAGTGTCGATACTCTCTCCATCAAACAGCGCTCAAAGGCTGCCACAACACCAACCGCACGTGCATCGTACCGTTCTACATGTCCTCCGAAACACAAGTGACGAATGGTGTTCCTGAATCTTTTGCGAGCCGTCAGAAATCGAGCGGCATGCTTGGTAAGCAGCCTCTGAAGGTCAGCTGTTGGTCCCCCTACGCTACAGTATACGCCTTATCTGCTGACAAGTTGCTTCTCCCCGAACCTTGGTAAGCTCCACGATCAGAGGACAGGACCAACACCAACAAGAACAACAGCAAGGAGGAAGGATGCACGTTGCAATTCCGATCCTATTGCCAAATACAGCTCCCGGGAACCCCTAAACGTTGATCAATATATTCGAATCTCCGCCTTATGGATGCAAGCTGGACGAAGGTTCCGTTAGCTGCAGGAGTGCATGCACGGCCCGATCTGGAAATGTGAGATTTTGGATCGCGCGCCATCACCACGCTATCTCTGCCTTGCTATTGGATATTGCAGTAAGCTTTATGTGTCTCACTCTACGCTGTATATGAATGTAGTATAGATCCCCCTCTCAAGTACTTGAGCACCTCGTTGAATATTCGCGAGAAGACACCAGGAGATTTTGAAAGATCGGCGCACAAAAACTCCGAGTCGACAAGCGGAGCGGGGAGCCCGGTGCAACACTCCCAAGGGTCTATTTTCGGAGCAGCAGCGGGGAGATCGGCCTCGGCCATTCTCTCAGCTTACTCTGCGTGTACTTCCAACACTCCATGTTTGTCGACGCTGCGGAATCGTCCAATGTCTGTCAACCTAGTTGGTACTTGATTGCTTCGGCTGCCGGGATGTTGCAGTCTGCGGGAAGCTCGTGGACGTATTGGCGGGACAGCATTCCATATTCGCACCCGTCTCTTCCATTATCTTGCCGTATCTCCCAGTGTCACCTTGCTTGTCGGTCATATCATACCTTTCTCATCGCTGAGAGACATAATACTGGCAGGCTCACAAGAATCCTCACTCCGTGTCTGGAGCTCAATCTAGCAGATTACATGTCAGATCCGAACAAGCTATCCAACTCATCAGATATCATCCTTCGTCAGCCTTACTATGGAGCGCCAACCAAATTTCCGCGCTTCTTGCCAAATTGGCCACGAGTGTAGAAGAAGTGCGTCTATCTTCTCTAGGCGAGGAACAATCACTTCTACACCAAAGACATTATCTCTCTATGGAACCATGGCAGACTTGACCCCTGGAACGAAGCAAACATCATCCCCTACCAGCCCAAAGAAGACTTCTTGGTTGAGCAAACTGAGATATCCTTCAAGGAACCAAGATGGCACGGTTCTGCACGCAGTGCCGCCACGCGTGGCTGCACACTCAATGTCGGCTCTGGATATTGCTATGGCTGTCTCTCCAAATGAGGAGATCCTGCAAGCTATTGGGAAGAAGAGTTCTATTGGCACAAACCCTCCTGCGTCTCCTCTCAACAACTGCGTATCCGGATCTGGCAGTCGCTCACAAGGAGTGTTCGATAGCAGAATCGGAGTCTGGCGTGACGGAGTGGCTCTATGGGACGTGGAGAAGAAAGGCAAGAGGAAGTCAGAAGCGACACTCCAGGTCCCAGTCATCACCCCATCACCACCAAAGGCAGACAGAGCCTGCCGACCACGACTATCTGTAAGGATCCCAAACAGTAAATTACGGCAGATCCTGGGGGACGATGCACCTATACCACCTCAGCCGTCGAAGCCTGCCCGTGTTACTCCTACCACTACCGCAACCACCTCCCGCAGATCATCGTCCCAGACCACGAGCATGAACCAAAGCTCTATCCATCCAGCTTTTCATACTACAAGTCCCGTGGTAGAGACACAAAGAAGCGAGGTCAAGTCTGTGTCAAGTCGTGGCAACAGTAGATCTTCAGTTTCGAGCAACCAAGATGATATATTCGACATCGTTTCCTGCTACAGCAGACACTCGTCTATGACAAGCGTAGAAGCGGAATCCCCAAACGAGACGGTACAGCACTCACACTGGAACTACTTGGATGTGCCCAAGCGATCTGCAAGCGCCGCTTTCTCCATCACCGATCCTGTCAAGGCAGGTATCTTCGATGAAGCATCAGGAGATAGTGGTGTGCCTTGTGCTACCTCTGAGACACAATACCTCCAGGTCACGAGCCATCCAAGTCATCGCGCCCCGAGTCCGACATTCAGCGAAGCTGTTTACGATCTGCAACAGCAGCTGAGTACGATTTCCGAAAGACTCTCAGCAACACCGTCAAACGATGACAATGTCTGCAAACCGTTCAAGTTCGGCTCCGCTATCGACAACATGTCTCGGGCACCTACCTTGCCCAAAAAGTCACGTAAACGCCAGTGGGTCAAGCCCGCCCACATGAGTGTGTCTCAACCGTTGCCTGCGGTGACAGACTTACCAGTCCGCCGCCAATCAGTACCACCCAGGAAGCAACAGAGTTCGCACGACCACGAAGACGACGTCCGTAGAGTCTCAAGCGTACGGTGCTCATTGTCACCTGACATTGGATCTATGTGGCTGTCCTGGAGTGCATCGTCCGCAAAGAAATCGCCAGCGTTGACATTTGAGCACGAGGCTTTGTGTCTGAAGATCATGGCCCATTCGGCGTCTTTCGGGGACCTGAAATCCTTGTTCATGGTAAACAAAACAACAAGGAAATGCTTTGAAAACAACAAGCTGAGACTCATGAAGTCGACGCTGTTCAATGTATCACCACCAGCCTGGGAGTTGAGAGAACTCTCCCCCTTCCCATTCGGCAATTTCATGCCTACAGACTTCCTCGACGACACCGAGATCTCCCCTTCAGCCTACATGTCGTGTACAGTGCATGATCGGCTGATTGTTCGAGAACTCAAGAGTGTTATTGCTGCGAAATGTCAGTCATTTATTCGTCCTGAGACTGTTTCTAGTCTTATGACCGAAGGATCCACAAGATTCGAGGACGCAATATACCGTGTATGGTCTTTCTGCAAGATGTTCGGTTGCGACAGAGGCCGGGAGAATGACCTCAAAGGCCAGACTGACTGGCTCAAGGGTGGTATTCTAGCACACCAGAAAGGCTGTGCTGCCACTCTGAGCTTTGGTCCAGAAATCGAGATTGATGGAATCTTGCTCAACGCTCCGGAACACTTTGCGGTCGGAAATGGCTCTGGATTATCTGCTGAACAGCTCTATGACATGTCAGAAATCTGGGAATGTCTATACACTTTGATGCAAGCTTACGAAGGGGAGACAAGCAAAGCACAAAGCTGTGGCGTCTTCCGTCATACCGGCGGTGGTTTCATGGATCCGATGGTACAAGGCCGTGTTGTCGAAGAATGGATAGCTTATATCTTGTCTCTTGGGCCATCGGTTGTTTTGGAGCTCGCGAGGTTTGACGACACGAGTGCCGGACTCGACTTTGCTTACCTGAATGACTGGACCGACTGGACACCTCCGCAATCTGGTATGACGCGTCAGAGATTCTTCCGCGAACCTGTCTCTCAACTTTACGAAGAACGGCTTCTTGCTTCCACAGCTGGTACTCAGTCAAAGGATGTCACCAAGACATTGCTCCGAAAGCGTCAGACTGCTGAGATAAACCTTGCCTACCGCCAGATATCCCTGGGAAGCAAAAAGGTTGAAGAACCACCCTGCGCTCTGAATCGCCATGACAGCGCGCTCGCGCCAGAGGTACACAAGAAACCAATCTCAAGGAGGTTGTCGACCCCCACATCTCCCAGATCTCCTTCTACAGATGCTGGAGATGGTTGGAGAACACAGCCCATGTCTTGGTCGCCGAGGAAAGTGAGCCCGATCATCGAACATAGAGTCGACACGTTCAACAGACTGAGTATGCTCAGCTTTGAGGGGTTTGCTGAGGACACGAGTGGACTGGCCATTGGCAAGATCATGGACATCGGATTCACGAATGCACAGGCAAAGGAGGCGTTACGGATCACAGATATGGGCAGTGGTTTGAGGGTGGATCGGGCTGTAGACTGGCTGTTGAGACAAAATCATTTCTAGTTGTTTTCCATGCTAGTACTGCGGAGGTTATCGAGTAGGTATTGCCTCAAACAGACTTGACCGTGTTTACAATCACATTCAAGGGCATCCTGGTCCGGATATAGTGCCAAGACCAGCAATCGAACCACAAACAAACACGCACTTTCGATGCGCAGGCCTCCTTCGCTCCTTCCATTGTGCTTTCTTGACAAGAATCACGCCGGTGTCATGAGTTCATCGATGGCAGGTCCTTCCGCTTCTGACTCCGAATGGGAGACTGACGACTCTGAACCTCGCACTTCTACAGTCCGCAACTCTAACCAACGCAGCAACACATCTAACCGAAACCGCCAACGACCTGAAAGAATGATGCCACCTTCATTTGACACGTCGCCTTTTGATGATAGCGCTCTAGGTGATTTCATGTATGGTCTCGAAGCAAATGGCTTTGGTTCAATACTCAGAGAATCTAGAGTTCCGCCCATGGGATTTGATCCTTTTGACTTTTTTGGCGACGAGGACAATTACGACGAAGACGACGAAGACGATGAAGATGATGAAGACGAAGATGATGATGATGACGACGATGACAACTCTTCAGATGGATCCGACTCCGAAGAAGATGATCTCAGGCTCGCGTGGAGGACCGCCGAAAACGAGATCAAGATGGAGCAGCAAGCCAAGAACACAGCTCAGAATCAGTCTCCCGACAGTTCTCCAGGCGATGCAGTGCCAGAACACTCCCAGATGAGCACTGAGAAGACAGTAGACGTTTCTGACTCTGTCCCGTTGACTGCTGAACAGAAATCTACCAATGCTCGCAATCGAGGCAATGACCTGGACCACAAAGGCCTATTCAATGAGGCGACGAAGGCATATCTCGAGGCTATGTCCTTGACACCCGACGACCCCGCACCACTGTCGAATCTCTCGGCTGTGTAGTTCGAGTTGGGCAACTACTCTCCTATGAGTGCTCCAGGACAGGACTTGTCTTGGTTGTTCGCTGGCATCGGCGATGCTCATAACTTTTTTGCAACTTTCATACCTCTGATCTGATCAGAAGAGAAAGGGGAGGCTCCCAGCAGCAGACACTTTCACTTCACTCTGATCGACCTCAATGCAACCGCTATCGCCAGAGTCCTCATAATGCTGCATTTGCTCGACCAAAGCGATGACACAGAAGCACTGACTTGCATGATCTAAGTTTTCGGCTCCTACGTGATGCCATCTTTCGCATACGAAAAGCTCCAGCAGACGATATCTGCTTTGACCGACAGAATCCAGAGAGAGTCTCCTGTTCAAGACTGGGTTTATGTGGCAGAGCATCAACGTCCGGCGATTTTACACCATCTGCATGCATGGAAGACAAGTCTGCATGGCAAGTATAATACTCGCAACTTCCGCCAGAGTAGCCTGAAGAATGCCACCATCAGCAAGGCGCACCGCAACAAAACTCTCGATGAGCCTGAAGAGCCACTCCCCTTCTGTGAGTATGATGACATGCTGTTCTGAACTTATGGTTTCTTCATGCCGGACGATCTAGAACTACCGAAGTGCGGAACAGAGCTGGCTGGCCTTGCCACAATCCTAAGTCAGGTCTTGAGCATACCTTCTTCAGTACCTGATGAGAGGGCACTGGATATCATTGACAACACCTAGAAGCCGAACGTTACACTGGTGGACATCAGCTGGGACTCGACACGGTGTAGTGACTCTTCCCAGTCAAATCCTCCCGAGTTCCATTTCGATCCGCCTGCTGTACATAAAGCTCTCTTCAATCCGAGTGAAGAGGTCGCTGAGGACTTCGGAATAACCAGTTATCGGGGTCGGTCCAACGTGTTCTTCCGCAGTGTTTCACAGGCGATTGGTGCTTTGCGCGAACGATTGTGCGTCGAAGTTGTTCTCGGAGAAATGAACGACAGATTGGAACGACTACAACACGACGCCTGGAGTTCGAGAGGCGACGAGCAAGGCAAATTTGAGCCAGCACTCTTTCTCAGGACCTACAACCGTATCCACATGAGAAATGTTCCGTAAGTTCTGTCACAACTCTTCTCCTCAGCAAGCGTACCGACTGGTCGTAGCGACTATGTAGGCGGTGATCTGAGTACATTCCTTTACGCAGCCCCGATCTTGTTTCCGGATGAGAGCTCTGCAATCAAGTCTCGCGTCTCACTGAAATGCTCTGCTTTCGGCACGTACAATCGCTTCCTGGCAGAGTACACCCTACTCACAGACGTGAAGAGCGTCGAGAAGTATTTTGCTGTGGAGCTGAGAGAAGAGTGTTTCGCTGCGATGGTGAGAGCAGAGTATCTCGCTGCAGATACGAGAGAAGATTCTCCACTGTTCAAGGATATGGAGACTCCAGTGTTCGGCCTCCAGGGCTACGTTTTGTGGACTGTAGGTTCGTCCATACCGTTGGGTGGCGATAGGTTCATGACTCGTGATGCAAACGAGAAGTACTTTCAAGCACATCTGCTGAGGGTGTGCCTACCATATCCTCGGCCTGCCTACATAAACGATACAGTCGTACTGTCCCCATTGAACTTGACCATGCTCTTCAGGCTTGCCAGCCACTTCCACAAGAACGGGTGCCCTACACACTGGCTCTCCGATGTTTTCAGCAATCTGTTGACGGGCATCATCACGACTAATGCCAGAGCACCTCGTCACCGAGTCTTGAAGGTTGCAGGGGCCCGCAGAAGCTATCTGAGTATCTCGACATGCATCATGCCCTGGGTTGCAGAGCTGAGTACGCTGGTCAGTATCTGGAAAGACTTGCTTCCTTTCGGCCTGCTCTCCAGCAACAGCCTAATTCCAAGCCTTGATTCTGTCCGCAACTACAGCATCAAGTTCCCAGAGCCAGCTGGAGACTCCTTGGACATACTCACGTTCACGCTCGTTTTCTGGGACCATGAACAGGGAGTACTGCCTGTGAAGTTGAGAAGCACACTACTGGACGACGAACACGGCAATCGCAGCGAACAGGCAAAGAGAATTCGAGAATCGGGTATTCATGTGCTTACGACCTTCAAATGGGCATCGGAGACCAGCACGGCTTCGTTCTGGCTTCGAAGCGATGTGATCGAAGCCATGCAACAGGGTGACTGGAAAGCATACATCTGGCGACTCGACAGCTGCGAATGTGTAACTTCCGGCGTCTCTGTTCAAGATCATGTTCAAGCAGGTCACAACTGGACAGGCAATGAGACAAAGCTTCCTCTCAGACCTGCCCTCGAGATGAACACCTCGACCAGGTCTTCGGATGCAATCCCTACAGCTCCCAAAACTTCGACCACCCCAAGAGTCCCTGAACCGGAACCGTTGTCATCGGCATCGTCAATGCCAGCTCATATCTCCAATGATATTGATCGCAAGTTCGTCAGGGAGTTTCAAATTACCATCGCACGTTTCGCAGATAGTGCTGCTGAGGATCTGAATGAGCCAGGCCTGCCCAAAGCGATAAGAAAGGTGCGAAGAGGATACGTCCGCGCCATCGATGAGCTCCGCCGCCGTATCGATCCCAGCTTCACACCACCCAAGGTCACAAATCTCGAAGGTTGGCGTCTTGACGAGATCATTGAGGAAGTCAGAGAGGTTGAGATGATGGTCCTAGGCGCTCCTCTGCTACCCAAGGATCCGGATTGCCAGATGCATATCGCTAAGCTTGTTGCTGGCAGAGTGCCTTCGTTGAAGGAACCCAGCAAGGAGTCGCTCCGGTTTGTGGAGAAGTTCGATGAACACATTGAGGCGAGGAAGCGCTACGTCGCTTGGAAGGAGAAGCAGTTGAAGGAGCCCAAGGCTCCGCGTCAGATGAACCCAGATTGTGCTCCACAGTAGGCATACTTTGGATAGAAGAAGTGTTTTAGAGCAGTAGCATTCTGAGGACATTCTGATTAGCAATCATGGAGGAGTCTTGGCTGAATACTCATGCAAATAGAGATCACACACAGCAGCAAAGGAGATCATCGATATGTTAAACGCAGTGGATCGATTCTTGTTATAACTCTGTCTACAAAATGAAACGTCTGCCTTGATAACCACTCTTTGTGCATTGGTATGGTCTATCTCATCAAGCTTTTGCCAGATAGAGCGATTGTGGGCGGGCTGAACGCAGAAGTTTTGGGTATTAAGCTTTGTACAAAGGGAAATGCTTCTTGTTTCGTTTCTTCCGTTTTGGTTGCTGTGAAATTTACTGCGGCCCTGATCAGTAAAGATGTGTGGTTCAGAGATCAGAGTTGCTTACCTGAAAAGAAAAGAAAAGAGAAGAAAGGAAAAGAAAAGAAGAGAAGACGGCAAGGCGACGAGGTGATTTGTTGATTGTCTTATCACTTCTTTGGGCGAAGTGGGGACCATGACCGGATGACGATGATCCAGAGAGACTGAGTCGTGTTTCGAGCGTTTGTTAGTGCTTTCACTCTGAGTCCTAACTAACAAAGTCCAACAAGCGTTCCGAGTCAGGGGGATTGGTATCTCGCCAGTCGTCGTAGACATCCTTCATGTAGAGGTTGTCATCGAACTCCTTGAGAAGCTCAGCCGGTATAGTGCAGCTGGTGTCGTCTGAGGAGCGGCTTTCCATGAGTCATACTTTGTTGCTGATCTTGGCGATGTGATGGATACAATCAGCAGAAGCAAGTAAGGGAACGCCCATGACCTCCTCGTCGATGAATTGGACCTTCTCGATCAAACCCTTGCGAGGAACGCTTTGACCGAGACCTACGGGATGTGACCAGTTCTTCTCAATAAGCTTGTGAAGTCCGTCCAGAAGATGCTCTTCTCGCTCCAGCTGCTTCAGCCTCTTCTTAACAGAGTCGTGTGCGAGCTGCTCCACGGGGTTGGGTTTGTTCTTCGTCAACACTGGAAGTTTGGGCCAGGGTCGGCGGGCAACGGTTTCAGAGACTCGCATGAGTAGGGAAAGAAGTTCTTCCACCAGCCTGCGTTCTGTCGTGTTGAAAGGCACCTCGGATAACGGTCTGCGCAATAGCTCCCGTGCCTTCTTTCTACGACCATCCTTTGTTGTCATGTCTTGCGACTCCTTTCCGCTTGCAAAATCCTTGTGGACCAGGATTATTTTTTCGAGTACGGGGCGCCATTGCGAGTTCAGATGCGCCCGAGCCCATGCGTACAAGGTCTCTCGCACCTCTTCATCCTCGTGCTTCTTCTCACTAAGAAATTTTGCTATTTCTTGGAACTTCTCCTTGTGAGGCAATGTCTCAATCAATGCCATTCTGGAGGCCTGGTCTAGGCCCTCCTTGATAGGCGCTGCCTTGCCTTCTAGTTGGCTGATCAGCTTCTGTAGCTTTTTGTCGACCTCAAAGATGCGAATGTAGTGTGTGAAGGTATCGGCAGTGAGAGTAGCCGCCGCCCATTTGAGATGATCGAGATTCTTCTGGGCAGATCGGCCGCAATCAGCGTGCGCCTCTAACGAGATGCGAACGAGGTTGTGCCTTGACTCCGCGGAAACTCGACGAGAATTTGTGCTGATTTCTTTGCCCAGGTAACGATAAACCATGCGATACTTGGCCTCAGAGATCTTGTTCTGCTTGTGCGCAGTCTTGCTTAGCTCGCGTGTCTTCGGGGCCACTGGGGCCTTGGGAGGTGAAGTATCGTCGTTTTCGTTGTTGTCGGAATGATCTTCATCGTGGGATGGATAGCAGCCGTCTGACATATCGTGATCAAATGCACCGTAGACTCCGCCGGGAGGAGATGGTTCGGGGTAGGGGGAATCGAACGTGCCAAAGTCGCCATCGATTCTATAGACAGAACCGCAATCACTGGCAGCAATGCCAGCGAGGAAGTCTGCTCTATCAGACATACTGAGAATGGTGGCAGGATGGAACTGATGAGATGAGAAGGTGGATAGTGGTTGTGGAAGTAAAAGGAAAAGGTGAGAAGAACTGCCGCCTTTAATTTGACGTCTTGTTTGGTTGTTGTGACGATGCAATGAGTGAAGGGTCTTTCATGTGATAGAGCTCCCGAAAAGCTGTGAAGGTGCACGAAAGGAAGTAGAGACTATCAAATCAAGGTCACTTCACCTCTATGGAATACTACCTACTTCGACTGACTTGAAATCTACAGGGACACGATTCAGATTTACCTGATCAAGGCTCAAATACCAACCGCAAACATCGTTCTTGGGTGGTCTCACACCTACCCTTGACTTATGTGAGTGAAGCATCGCTCGTTGGTAAGATTTTTAGTTGCCATGCATTGCAGTTCACCGAGGGAAGGAACAGAACGGGCAGCTGGTCGAGGACGTGAAGAGCAGTCCAATTTCCAGACCAAAGCTGGACAGCATAAATGGACGCTTACTGACAAGTGTCTTTTCAAGAAATGCTTGTGACGAGGACGCGTGTTCGTGAGTCACTTGGTAGAGGTTGAAACGTGAAGAGAACAGGTGGTTGATGGTTACTGGCTGTTGCGCAGATCAGAATGCATCCCGTTGCAATGGAGGCTGAGGCGCCAAGTTTTGGATGACGCGCATTGTCTGAAACACGTAGAGAAGAAACGACTCTAACCACCTGTCTTTGTTGGTATAGCAGTGTATAAGGAGAGAGAAGATCGCAAGCAAAAGACAGATCGCATTGACTTCGAGCTGTCAGCGCACGACCACCTCTCCGCATCCCGCAACGTGTTCAGGGTCTTTCTTGATCGAGACTCGAAGCTCAAGATTACCCCTGAATCGCAACCCAAAAAGCAGACATCTTCCACTGCTTGCTGTCCTTCCAACACCTCTCACATCCACCTCAATCACAATGGCAGCCGTAGCAGCATCAGTCATTCCGGCGCTCGACCAGCGTCCGGTCAAGAACACCATCTGCCTGTTCGACGTCGATGGCACCCTCACCCCTGCCCGTAGAGTGTGTATACACCAACCGAAAGATCTGCGAAGGGAGGAGACTGACATGTATGCAGACGGTTTCCCCCGAGATGCTCGCTCTCCTGTCGCAGCTCCGTCACAAGGTCGCCATTGGTTTCGTCGGCGGCAGCGACCTCGTCAAGCAGCAAGAACAGCTGGGCACTGCTTTAGTCCCCGTCACCAGCCTTTTCGACTTCTGCTTCGCCGAGAACGGTCTGACAGCATACCGCATGGGTGTCCCCCTCGCATCGGCGTCGTTCATCAAGTGGATTGGTGAGGAGCCCTACCAGAAGCTCGTCAAGTTCATCCTGCACTACATTGCCGACCTCGAGATCCCCAAGAAGCGCGGTACTTTTATCGAGTTCCGCAACGGCATGATCAACGTCAGCCCCATCGGTCGCAACGCCAGCATCGAGGAGCGCAACGAGTATGAGAAGTACGATCTCGAGCACGGCATTCGCAAGAAGTTTGTCGGAGACATCCAGGCTGCTTTCCCCGACCTTGGCTTGACGTGAGTCTCTTCGTGATATATCCAGAGTCACTCAAACGAAGCTAACGATACATCCAGCTACTCGATCGGAGGACAGATCTCATTCGACGTTTTCCCCAGAGGCTGGGACAAGACATACTGCTTGCAGCACGTCGAGGCCGAGAAGCAGCACGGTACCGAATACACGACCATCCACTTCTTCGGCGACAAGACATACAAGGGCGGCAACGACTACGAGATTTACGAGGACCCTCGCACCATCGGCCACAGCGTCAAGACACCCGAGGACACTGCTGCCGAGCTGAAGAAGCTGTTTGACCTTTGAACAACACCGCACATGATTCGAAGAGCTCGATTGTGATGGTTTGAAGAGAAGGCGTAAAACTGGCTATACAGGAGGGAGCTAGAAAAGGTATACCGCAAAAGATACAGGGAGCATGGAGTATTTTGGATTATAGGAAGGAGGTGTTGAGGCCATAAAGATACCTATGCAGATTTTGCCATGCACCACCAAGACAATGTTTTGCTTGATTCCACATGTAACAATTGTCCGTCAATTCGTGAGAAGATGCGGCGATGCTCATGAGGCTTCGGGAGTGAAAGTGATTTCCCCGCATGTGACGCGCCAAGGCCGAGCGCAAGTCGATGGTTTGGCGTCTTGTGGAATTTGCGGCGACAAAATATTCTGGGATCGTCCTTTCTCTTTCACGCCGCTCATCACACACAACCGCAGCTATGCCCTCAACACATAACGTAGAAAAGCCCTGGGACACGGACGACGTCGACAAGTGGAAGGTATGCCATGCGCCTTGCAACTCTTCTTTCCTTGAAGAAAACATCAAAGCTGACTTTCTCCTCCACGCAGATCGACGAGTTCAAACCTGAAGACAACATCGGTGGCACCTTTAGCGAGGAATCCTCCTTCTCCGTCCTCTTCCCCAAATACCGCGAAACATACCTCAAGGCATCATGGCCGCTGATCACCCGCTCGCTGGAAAAGATGGGCGTAGCCTGTACTCTGGATTTGGTAGAGGGTAGCATGACCGTCAAGACGACACGAAAGACATACGATCCCGCCGCCGTCCTCAAAGCCCGCGACCTCATCAAACTGCTCTCGCGTAGCGTGCCCGCACCTCAAGCCGTCAAGATCCTGCAGGACGACATGGCTTGCGACGTCATCAAGATCAGAGGCCTGGTGCGCAACAAAGAGCGCTTCGTCAAGCGCAGACAACGCATCCTCGGTCCCAACGGCAGCACCCTCAAAGCCCTCGAGCTGCTCACGTCCTGCTACATTCTGGTCCAAGGAAACACCGTTTCAGCCATGGGCGGCTACAAGGGCCTCAAAGAAGTCCGCCGCGTAATCATGGACTGCATGAACAACATCCACCCCATCTACCACATCAAGGAACTCATGATCAAGCGCGAGCTAGCCAAGGACCCGGAACTCGCAAACGAAAACTGGGACCGCTTCCTCCCTCACTTCAAGAAGCGCAACCTGAGCAAGAGACGCGTGCCCCACGTCGTCACCGACAAGACCAAAAAGACATATACACCTTTCCCGCCCGCCCAGGAAAAGAGCAAGGTCGATTTGCAAATCGAGTCGGGAGAGTACTTCCTGTCCAAGCAAGCAAAGGAGAGACAGGAAAAGCAAAGGAGAGAAGACGCCATGCGCGAAAAGATGGAGGAAAAGAGACTGGCCAGACAACAAGACTACATTGCCCCCGACGAGCCCGGCGAGGAAAAGGAAAAGAAGGAAAAGAAGGAAAAGAAGGAAAAGAAGAAGAGAAAGCACAAGGACACCGAAGAGGGAGACGAGGAGGTGTCGGAAAAGAAGAAGAAAAAGTCAAAGAAGCACAAGGAGGTGGTTGCCGACGAGAGCGAGTAGTCTGGTCGTTCTTCTTGGCTTCTCTTTCCTTCCTGTCCTTATTTCTACAATATCCATTTCCTGGCATAGTTTTGGGGGTTTTTACTGCTGCGTTCAGCGTCAAGGGGCTTTTGTGTCTATCAAAATCGTATTCTTGTTTCTCTCGACATGCTACACACTTGAACTATTCGTGCAAAGTCTATTCTTCCGAGTCCTTCACATGGACCTTTACGAGTGGAAATTTGATATCATGTTCGTGAACTGATTAAATTCCAGTGCCGATGCTGGTTTCTTGTCCTAGCACCATGTATATATCCTACGTGACTTTTGACCAGAGGTTTACCCTTTCCTAGTCTTGCGTGTATCCCCACAATCTATAATCAGTCTAGATGGTTCTCGAGTTCTCAATCTTGGTGACAAGGATGTCGGTGGCGCCAATGGCGGTCAGCTCGTCCATGGCGTTGGAAACGTTCTTGCGCAAGACCATGGCCGAAACTGCGACCCAACCGCTCTCTTCCAGGCTGTTGACGGTAGGTGCTCGCTTGCCAGGGGTGATCTTGGAGGCTTGGTCGAGGTTGCTGCGCTCGACATTGTATGTGCAGAGGACGTATTTTTGGGCGGCTGTCGAGCAATGTTAGCATTTCTAACCTTCACCAACGCAGGATATTGAAAAGCGTACTGATGACACCGCGAATTCTGGTTGCGATCAGGTTGACGAGATCGGGGTTGGTAGGGTTCTTGGAGCGGATCAAGATGGCGGTGGTCTCGAGAACAGTCGAGATGGCCTTGAGGCCTGCTGCACGCATCGTCTCGCCGGATTCTACGCTGTGTTAGTGTTGTATCTTCTCATGGGCAGACACCCAAAACTCACCAACAAGATCGACGATGCCGTCTGCCACGCCCAGCGCACAAGCAGCCTCTACACTGCCACCAACATACTTGATGTGGGTGTCGAGCTTCTCTCCTGCCTTCTTGCCTTCGAGCTCTCTGAAGTAGACCTCGGCGAGGTTGGTGAAACTGGTGCAAATGTTCTTTCCGACCAATGACTTTGCATCCTCGAACTCTCCCACCTCGGGGACCTGAATCTGAAGCTTGCAGCGGCCAAAGTCAAGGTCAAGGACCTCTTCGACACCAGTGGACTCGGTTGGGGGCTCGGTGACCTCGTACTCTGCGACCTGGTCGCGACCGGTGATACCGAGATCACAGCGGCCCTCGGAGACGAAGGTGGGAATATCGGAAGCGGGCAGGAAGACGAGAGCGATAGGGAAGTTCTTGACGAGAGCAATGTCGAGGCGCGAGTGTCTGTGGAATTGAATGTCGGAACCGTGTAGAAGCTCGATACATGCTTGGTGAAGGCGTCCCTCTGTGAATAAGGGTTAAGATGGTGTATTCTGGCGTATAGAGGGGTAACGAGGGGTCAATTACTCTTGGGGACAGCGAACAAGAGACGGTCGGTGAGGCTGAGAAAGTCGCGTCAGGACGGAGTTGAGGGAGAGTGCAGAGTCGCATTGACATACTGGTTGACGAGATCCATGGCGAACGAGATACTTGGGCGACGAGAGAGTGGTTACAGGAAAGAATTGGGTACAAGATGGGAGAAGGCGCAATCGAGGACTCTCGGTATTATGACTGATGAGAAACGGAAAGCGCTATACACGTGGGGCAGTCGGTGCTTTGCACTCGATCTCTTGTTTTCTGTCGCGAAGCCACAATCTTGGTTCAACTATGTTGAGAATGATTATCTAGGTTGGTGACTATACTACGCAGGTCTACAGCTGTCCATGTTCATAATTGTGAGGAGGAATGCGATGCTATTCAGGACTGGATGCAGAGAGTCAACCAAATTTTAGCCATGTTTTGCATCAGCCATGACGGAGAGCGGGACGCGGCTCTTCGGGGGTCTTGGCGAGACCGATGGAGCGCGCCGACTGTGCTGGT